>JAZKJV010007638.1:0-297520 GCA_037367405.1 Ottelia alismoides
TTTCATAATTGTATGCATATATGTACGACTCTTGTAGTTAGTTTGACATACAAAGAAACGACCCTATAAGGTTTGACATCGTAGTCGCATCGCAAACCATCCCATAGGAAGTCCTTTGGAGCACAGGGATCGCCCATCCAGTTCCTCCGGAGTCCGAGTTCTGCCTTGATCTTCCGCATAGCATCAACTGTATGTCGCAAAATCAAATTAAATACTCTATGTGTGTATCATAATCTTTTAGGTTTTGCACCCCCTCTAACAACTTCCATTGTGTGTGTTTATGTTAGAGAACGATGTTATGTAAGTTCCGCTCCATATGAGAATTTGTCCCAATTTCGATCAACCATAGTTCTGATGGATAATTGAAACGCAAGATTGACTCACGAAACTCCTTTATCCTTGATTCTATCCTAGATTACTTATATGTCTTGATTTATATGTCTTGATGTTAAAATACAACCTTATCAATCAAATTATTATATTGTAAAACAATTGTTACGATATTTATTATTAACTTATTACTATTATGTAATATAGTAATAAGTTACGATATTTTTTCCTCCAGATAGTGTACTACGCTATTTTAAGTAATATATTTCACAGGCGGTGAATCCCAACTCGGGATGTCACCCTCTCATTTTTCAAAAAAATGTAATATAAGTAGCCACGCATATTGTTACATGACAAAAAAAGTAAAAAAAAGTAAAAATATTAAAAATTCACAAAAAGTAGTATATTATGTGGAAAACTCAATCTCTAAAGTTGATGTTATTTTAAAATGTAATTTTATGGATTAAATGTCTGTGCTGTAAATATTAGCATTACTTATCAAATGTGTTCTTCTATTATGAGTGGAAAATAAAACAGAAATCATTCATGTGTTGAATAAAATTGTATCAAAACTATTTCTTGCTAAGTATTTAATATAAAATTTAGAAAATTCTATCCATATCTATTATATATTTTCTCTAAGAAGTAAAATTTATTCAACCCTTATCTATTATATATTTTCGTAATACACAATATTCGTTGGTAAACCATTCAATGTTTTTTTACAATATGTATATATGATTGCACGTGTATTTAGGATTTTTTTGTACATAATTACACATGTAAAGTGGCAATATCACATCAGAAACACCCTTTCAATCTTCTCAATTATAAAGTAAAACGCCCATATGTAGAGTCCATCAGGGGCATTTTCTTAAATTCACAGATTACAACAGTATTGTGTGTATACAATAGAGAGGATCATCTCCGTGGTGTTGTGTCTGCAGTAATCGCTTGAGCCACTCGATCTTGATCGAGCGGTTCGCACGATTTTTCACGATACGAGGCCTACAGAAGTTCAAAATCATGCGAATCGTTTGGTCAAGATCGAGCAGTTACTACAGACTCTGTTGCAGTTCCTGCTACAAGAGACGATTGGTGTCCATGTATACAAAGGTTACTTTTGTAAAATAAAGAATTTTATGCATATAAATGTATAAACAAGATGTTTGGAAGGGTATCATGTCATTGCACGTTCATATGGGTATTTATGCAAAACTCTTTTTAATTTTAATCGGGAAGAGAATTTCTATGATAATTAACGGAAAATTGCCGTGAAAGAGTATGAGAATTCGGTAGTCACGTGGATATCCAATTTATAATAATGATGATGATGATGATGCCATCGAAGACTTACCATCTGTGATGTCTGTGGAATTCTCTTCCAGAAATCTGACTTCGAAAATCTCCATGGCGTTGATTATGGGCGGTAAGGAAGAACTAGGAGCCTTTGAGAGTTTGAATTCCAGTTTGGAGTAAAGATTGGTTCTGCACTGTACCAGGTGTAGGCATCCAAGTAGTCGAGTTTAAATTTGCTGACCCCCTCAAATCCATTCTCTGCGAAGTTGATGATCCTGGACTCGTTCGCGGAAAGAGACTGGAGTTCCGCGAAGTGCTGCATGGTATGATAATAGAGTGGACCTCTGCTCTCGTCTACGGGCCAACTGAAGTTAAAAGTAGAACCGGTCACAGGTGTTGCTGCGGTCTGCATCACTTTGCTCGGTACATGGGTGAATTGGTCGTCTACAAGCACAGGACTGGGAGAAGACAACGTTGTTGAGCCAGGAGGGAGATATGGAATCCAGAAGCCGTCGTATTTATCATTTGGATACCTAAGAATTTTCTATTTTAGTGACTGTCGAGAATATATAGAACAGTGTATCCGTAAAGGTATCTGTCAAATATAGACCTGTTGCGAAAGTAATATCGCTGTAGAGAATATGCTCCGACGCATGTGCCGGGATACTTGCATGGTTATCTATGCTTGGATGCATGAGTATATAGCTAATCAGGAGCTGATCCTCCGCTCTTAAAGTAGGTGCTGTAACGTAGGAGAGCCGTAAGATCACCATTGTGATGGCTGGTATTTATGCATCTCAATGGTCATCCACCGCTCCCTGCATTACAATACCTGTTGTAACAGCAAAGGATCTGCTCTTGAACTAATCATCATGCATATGCATATGTATAATACATGTTATGACTTCTGAGGCATGACATATACGTTGCAATGCCAACAATGATAACATATTATTTAGCTAATCGTACGCCACTAATCAAAATATTAGATTCATAAATCATATTGCAGGGTTTCTTTACCATTTAAATGAAAACCTGACAACATTGCCTACAAAGTGCTACGCTCATGAACATTGACAGGTACCAAAATATTGCAACGTTCTTATCATATCAGAGCCATTTCGCAATCCTTTTCAAAGTTTTAAAGAAGTGGACCGACGTAGAATCGGTCATTCTTTGATTCAAATCGGTTAGACCGATGATGATGATGACAACATAATGTTATCATTCATAATGATTCAGAAAAAATGAACTAGGCTCAATTTATTGGTCTGACAGGTCAATCCAATAAAACTAGATTAATATATGTAAGTATGTATGTATATAATGAAATAATCATTTAAAATGACAAATCTTTCAATAGAATATCATGATTTTCTATTTCGATTAAAACTATACAAAATTAAGATATATTTTCTAACATTATATATGAATATAATACTGTAATTATTTATGTACAGTTGTTTCTAGAAAAGTATTCTAAGAAAAAAGTGACACAAAAGATATTTCATAAAAGAAGAGGGCATAACTGATGTCACAGAAATTAAGAAGTCACGAGTGATAAAGGCCTATTATTTAATTATTTAAACCTTTACTTTTTGAAATTTACCGAACCATAAAAAATGAGTCAATCCAGGGATAGTCGGGCTCAATTTTTTATTTTCTTTTTTTCTAAAATTAATTACATGAAATCGACCGAACCGATTGTGTCAAGGTCGGTCTGACCTTTTTTAGCTTTGATTCTTTTACAAACTTTAGCAATTTTACATAGTTTTGCCATGAATTTCTCATCTATAGAACGGTAATAAGGGGGAAAACAAAATTTGAGATTCTCAGTCTCCGATCTATCCCCAGACTGAGAGCAGATCCTTTACTGTAGTAAAAATTATAGCAAAATCTGTTGTAACCTTGAATTTTTTTGGTGAATACCATTTCAGAACTCCAATCGCAAAGATTAGATCTATGATTACTTCTCTATGTATATACTATCAAATTTCACTCAAAACTATGTTTATATCTACTTAATTGTAATTGTCAAAGGTCCCGCACACCCCCTTCTTGCAACTCAAAGGCGACCCAAGATATACGGAAGCCTGTAGTGGCGGGGGATGCATCGGTTGCTTTTTTTCCTGAGAAGAAGCTTATCTTCAAAGAGGGTGGGGGGTGCACGGGCGACGATCGAGGGACCATCGGAGGGTGTGGCTGTAGGGACCGTCAACATTGGGGAGTTGCCAGAAATGGAGGAACCAAGCCTTGGGGTTTTGAGGGTGCAGGGGATAAAGGAGAGGTGGTCGATGGACTGGAGGTAGAGATTGCAGCTTGTTTGGGATTGTTCCGCCAAGAAGGGTCTCTATGCTTACCAAATGAATTTCCTATCTTTGAATGTACAGGGCCTGGGAAGGTCAGAAAAGAGAGCTGCAGTGCGGAATTTGATCATGGAGCACAAGACCGATGTTGTCTTATTACAGGAAACAAAAACCTGAGCTGATTTTGAGTCGGTATGGAAGGAGGTGGGAGGAAACAGTTTGGAGGAGTTTCGAGTTATTCAATCTATTGGTGCATCTGGGGGTGTGTTCACTGGATGGAAGGGGGACAAATTCATCATGGAAAGTGGGGAGTTGGTGGGCAGACACTCAATTTCGCTTGTATTGCAGCGTCGTGCAGATGGCACAAGAGTGATGATAAGCAATGTGTATGAATCGTGCAATGGGGTGAACTTCTCAGAATTGGTTGATGAGTTGGCTCTGGCTCGGGAGAGATACCAATCGATGCCCTGGATCGTCGCTGGAGATTTCAATGCTACTCTTCACCGGGAGGATCGTCCTGGGGGCCGCGGTGGTTATGACACAGGATCTACAGAGCTTTGGGGGCTCATCGCGGATTGTGGGATGCAGATCGTGGATGCGACAGGTTGTAGATACACGTGGAGAAATGCTAGATTGAGATCTCGACTTGCTAAATTCTTGATCTTCAGTGAGGCAATTAGTTTGTTTCCGTTGGTTGGAGCGATTGTGTTGCCGAGATCTCATTCAGATCACACACCTTTGTTGTGGTCCTCAGGGGAGGACGTTCGGCCTAGATCCTTCTTCCTATTTGAGCAGGCATGGTTACTTGAGGATGGTTTTAGACAATTGATATCTTCGTTTTGGGAGGGTTCCAATACCATGCATGGATCGGCAACGGGTCGTTTTACGGCTAAGTTGATTGCTCTACGAAGATATTTGGTGGAATTTGCAAGGGTGAATCGGCTGAGGAGGCGATCCTGAAGGGTTATGGCTCTTGAAGAGGTTTGTAGGTTGGATACGCTTGAGGATGAAAGGGAGCTCACAACGATGGAGGTCGAAGCGAGAAGCGGATATATGGATGATATTCTCATGGAGGACAAGAAAGAGGAGGTGGCTTGGAGGCAAAGATTCAGGCAGCGCTGGCTGAAGGAGGGAGATGCAAATACTCGGTGCTTTCATGCCATGGCTAGTGGGAGGCGGCGGAGGAATTCCATTTTTAATGTTGAGGTGGATGGGGCGATTGTGCAAGGGGACCATGCCATGGGGTCAGTTCTCAGATCGCACTTCCAGACTGCCAGCACACGGGGTTCACGGACTGGTTGGGGCTGATAGGGTAAGGGGGTTTTGAGTATTTCTGAGGCTCAGACGGATTCGCTGATCCGGGAGTTAACGGAGGAGGAGATCAAGGTTGCTTTGCTCCAGCTTAACGCTGATGGTGCACCAGGGCCTGATGGCTTTCCGGTGTGCTTTTACAGGGAGTTCTGGGAGATGCTCAAGAGTGACGTGATGGCTATCTTTCAGGAGTTCAGCGATGGTAATCAGGGGTTCGAGAAACTGAATAAAGTGTTGCTTTTCCTGTTGCCAAAAAGGGAGGACCCCTCCTGAGCTGAGGACTATAGACCTATTGCGCTCTCTAATGCCATCTATCTGATTGTTGCTAAGATGTTGGTCAACAAGCTTCGAGGGGTGATGCAGGGTATCATTTACCCATAGCAGACGGCTTTCGTCCCGGGGAGGTGTATGGCGGATGGGTTGATTTTACCATCGGAAGTGTTTGCAAATTGGAAGAGGAACAAGACAAGAGGCCTATCCTGGAAGATCGATTTTGCAAAGGCGTATGATTGTGTGGATTGGAGGTTTCAATGGGTGGCCTTGGAGAAGAGGGGATTTCCACTGTTACGGGTGGCATGGATCAAGCGATGTGTCACGACAGTCTCCTTGGCAGTGCTCGTGAATGGTAGGCCTAAAGGGGGTTATTTTCAGTTGTAGAGAGGGATCCCTCAGGGATGCCCTCTTGCCCCACTGCTTTTTGTGATTGTTGTGGATGCGTTGGCAATTCTGCTACGGTTTGCGGCAGAGGGGGATTGGTGCGGTGGCTATACTAATGGGGAGATATCTATTCCATTATTGCAGCATGCCGATGACAATGTGTTGTTCATGGGACCCGAGCCGGACAGAATTAGGCGGACGGCAAGAATAGTGGACATTTTTGGACTCGTTTTGGGCCTCTGAATTAATAAAGAGAAATCAACGGTGGTGCCTTTTGGTTTGTCAAAGCAGGATACACTGCTGACTAGGAGCGCTCTGGATTGCCCCGTTCGTGTTTTGCCTATCAACTACCTTGGGCTTCCTCTTGTAGAGGGGAGGTTGCAGACTGCGGACTGGAGACCTCTGTTGGCAAGGTTGGAGGGGCGGCTGGCTGGCTGGAAGGGCATCTACGTTATCAAAGGGTGGTAAGCTGGTGCAGTTGAAGCATGTTCTCTCTGCCATACATATTTTCTTTTGTTCCGCGCGTTTGTTGCCCGTTGGGATCTATATGAGGATGGAGGATCTCATGAGGCATTTTTTGGTCGGATGGGCGACAAATGAAGAAGGGAATCCACTTGGCAGATTCGACAAAAGTCACAACAACAAGGAAATTGGGTGGTTTGGGGGTCCTGAGATTGGGAGACATGAACAAGGCCCTTGTGGCGAAGTGGGTGCTTCGTATATGGGGGCCATTGATGAATCTCGGATTCATCACTCTAAATCTCATTTTTTAAGCTCAAATCCTTCAAAATCAACAACATTTCTGCATCTATTCTGCATAATTAGCATTCATGCATGTTTTCATAAGAATTGCATTTTAGCACAAATTTCTGCACAAAATAAGAAGCTAAAAACCCCAGCCGAAATTGACCTGTAAATAGCCTAACTTCCGTAATTTTTTATTCATTCATGCTAACTTTGAATAACCCAAAACTACCTCCCACTGTGTACATATCACTAATAAGAATAAATGAAAATATAAAAAATAACTAACCCAAATAAGTGGACGAAAAACCCAAACCCTAGTTTCAGGATTTCCGGACAAAAAACCTCATATCTTCCCCATCCAGTGTCCATTTTAATCCTGCTCACTTTTGAACTAATGTACATTCAATTACCTTCAAAATAAAACCAAGGTTCAGGTGATTCGGACTCATATGTCAAAGTTGGGTTTTGGGCCTCTTTTGTACATTTTGTATTTTAACTGTTTTTGACCTGATATTTTATGTACATATTTTCTTAATTAAAAAATCTAAAAAATTAGATTAACGTGTAATTAATTATCTTTGATTTTACCATATTTTTTCCAGATTTTTATCTCGTTTAAAAATGATATAAAAAATATAAAATCCAAAAATCAAGGTATTCTATATACATGGGATGCCCCAAAAATATCACTTTGTGCAATTGATCGATTTTGGTTTTTATATCTTCATGAAAGTTGTAGATCTCATTGAGAAGAGCAATTTTTGTGAAGAAACTTTTTTGATCCGAGGTTATTTGCTATTTATTTTCGATTTTATAAAGTATTAAAATTCGGATTTTTGTGGTGCTGACACGTGGCAGCTCCTGGAGCCGCCATGTGTCAGCCATATTTCGAATTATTATTCATTCGTTTTTTATAAAAAATTAAATAAATAATAACCGCGCACGTATGAAGCACGTGCCTCCCAGGCACGCGCAACACACGTGCCTCCAGGCACGCGCAACACACGTGCCTCGTCCCTCTCTCAAGCCGCTCGTCACGTGTCCCTACAGGGGTCGTCCGATCGCGGCCGATCAGATGGCAACTGTGCATCGTCCTCAATAGGTCTTTCTTCGTCTCTTTACATCGCGGGTGGCGGCGCCCCCAAATCTCGTCGCCGCTGCGAATCTCGCTTCTCCACTGTATCTTCATCTCCCCCACTGTATCTCCATCTCCGATCCACCCCTCGCCACAATTCTCGCACCGCTCCGATCACCACCGATCCCATCCTCGTCAAATCAATCCCAAACCATTTCCATCTCCGACCTCCTCGTCCTATAAATAAAGTGTCGCCGGCCGACCAAATTTCATCCACTGATACTCCTATCATTCAAAACCCCTCCGGTGGTGACAGCCCGGAGGGCCTTCAATCACGGCGAGATCCGAAGCTTGATCTGCTTCGTTGCAGCGCCACCAGCGTACTGCCCTTGCTCCGGCAACTAGGCGTTGAGCCAACGACTACCCTCGCCACCTTCCACGCCTCTCCATCAACGACCAACTGCGCAACCCTCGATTCCACCGTCCATCTTCATCGAGATTCAACCTGCTCCGCCTCTATCCATCACCGACGACTACCTCCGCCATCCACGGTCTTCGACCTCCATCTCCAACGTTCCTCATCAACCCCAGAGCAGCTCCACCGCTCCCGTCGAGCCAATGAGCTTCTCGAACTTCATCAACGCCAACGATCGCCAGCCAACGTCAATGCCTTCGATCACCGGCTGCCGCTTCCATCGCCAGAAGCTCCGAGGCCCTCCGCGCACGTGCGAGGCACGTGCGCCCGGGGGGAACTTCAGTAACCCACGGGTCACGTGCCCGGCACGTGACCATGTGTTCAAATTACAAAGAGCCCCTGTCACTCCATCTATTTGCACAAAAGTCTACCTAATCCAAGGGCACGTGCTGCCTCTTGGAGATTTTGCAGAAACTCCCCCATCTTTATCGGTATTTACATTTTCTCATTTTTTACTCTTATTTATTTATTCAGATATTGCAATAATACCCCTGTAATCCTTATCAGTTTTAGACCTCTCTAGAACGTTATTTTATTATTCAAAAAATGGCATGATGTTCGTCTTTCAATTCTCTACATTTTGACAAATTGTGGATATTTTTGTGATCGATGGTTAACTAGTGATGAATTATTTTGTGAAAATTTGCATATTTTGCCCAGTTTGTGCTCTTAAATTTGCCATTGATTAACCGTTGCTTTAAAAATCCCCGAAAAATCATATATTGTAGAGTTAATTGTGCTTGATATTGTGCCCAAAAAGAAGTGCATTTGCATGCATAGTTTGCCCTGTAAAAGTTATTTTGCAGATTTCAGTGTCCAATTTTTAATAGGTATTAGATCTCATATTTTCGAGGTTTAGATTTTTCTGAGATCGATCACCTAGTGATAGATCTTAGATAATTTTGTTCCTTTAAAATAATTAAGTTTAATATTTATTATAATCAAAAAATTGAAATTCATTCTGTTTGCATTTGAAAATTCATAAAAAAAATTCCTATTGCATCCAAAAATTCCAAAAAGATTATAATGCATTCATTTCATCATATTTTGCATCTTGGCCAAATTTCACATTTTTCAGACATTGTTTGAGTGTAATTTATATTTTAGTCCCTAAAATAGGCCAAAATTGCATATTGCATCCTTTATTGCATTAAAAAAATCCAAAAAAGGACCGCTCGAAAATCACGCACGAATTTTGATAGACGTAATTCTAGGTTGTTCCTTTGCCTCCTTGTGTTCGACCTTGGGACTTGCCCAAGTAAAGTAAACATAAAACCACGCGATTAAAAAATTAAATAATTATTTGTGGTTGTTTTCTTGACCGATTCCGATTGCCACCTACAACGCACGAACGACAAAACAAATCAATTTTTAGCACGACAATAAATACAACACATCTTTAACAAGCAGAATTTTGGACTCGTCAGCCATTCAAGGACCTGGTTTGTAGGCTCATGCAGAAGATTTATTGTGCGGCTCCATCTTTGGAGACCACTCGGATTCAAGCTCCATCTGTGTTGTGGTAGGCGATTGTTAAGATTCTTCCGGATATGATCATCAAGATGCGGCCTATGTTGGGAAATGGTGATGTCTTCAAATTTTGGCTTGATGATTGGACTGGTAATGGGGTGATAAAGGAGAGATTTCCAGGGATATTCAGCTTATCAAGTAGGAAAGAGGTTGCCGTTAGCGATATGTGGGATCATGGCGATTGGAAATTCCATTTCTCTGCTTTGCTCTCTTCCCATAGGATGGATGATTTAATTAGATTACGGAGTGAGTTGGTGGCAGTCGGGGGTCCAACGGTGAGGCGAGATCATTGGGTTTGGGGTGATGGGAGGTTCACAGTCAAGAAGGCTTACCGGTTCTTCACGAGAGAGGACGGGCAGGGGGAAGTTACACGAGACTGGATGCCAACATCATTTGGAAGAGTAGGGTGCCCAGCAGGATAAAGGTATTCATACGGCTGCTTAGCAATGGGAGAGTTCTAACTAAGAGTCGTCGCGGACATATTATGGGGGTGGAAGATTGCATATGTGATAGATGCGGGCAGGTGGCAGAGGATTTGGACCATCTCTTCTTTTCTTGTCCGCTCTCAACGCATATGTGGAGGGATGCAGATATTGCCTAGATAAGAGTGGGCAATATGGCGAATTTCTGGAGTTGTGTCAGAGCCGAATGCGGGGGACAGCGGGTAGATACGTCTCACTTGTTCGCTATTCTTTGGGCGATTTGGTGTGGTAGGAATGATACCATTTTTAGGGCGGCAAACTTTCTATTCTGAAAATATGATTGCGCACTGCAGGGCACTATTTAGCGCATGGAGTTCTATTTTGTAATGTAAGGTATGACAAGCCCTTATATCTGTAAGTTCTCTTAACATATATATTTTTTTTATATGTGGTGGATCCCAGATTGGGAGTCCACCCCTTCTAGTTTAAAAAAAAATTGTCAAAGGTCCGCTTCTTTTTATATATGGGTTTAAAGTTTCATAAATATTGACTTCTCTGTTAACCGTTAAGATTAAGTATCTATTAACAATGGATATGGATGAAATTTGATAAATACTTAGGGCATTAACCATTGATTAAATCTACGCAGCTGGATTTCTTAAATAAAATTTGCAAAAAAAAGTAAGGTTACAGCACCCCTTGAGACACTACCTACCGACATATGTACCATTACTTAAGGAACCGAATTGTTCCTCAAATCAGGAAGCTTTCATTATTTTTGTTATCTTTGCTGGACATGCAAATTTGATGAAAGTTGGACACCCGTATTTACTCTGACCTCCCAAATTTACTCTGATTGTTGCCTAAAATGTAAAATCCATCATACAAATTTCTTTTAGCTCAGATCCCCTGATAACGTTCCTCCCAGGTAATTATAATTAGATAGTTATTAGTCAAGAATTTCTATCTTCATTGATGCTCTTTTTATCTTCTGGAGGGAAATTTTGACAGTCGAAAGCAATAATCTTCTTTACCCTCTACAGGCACGGTTGTTGACAACAAAGTTTGAACCCTATGAATTTTGATTTCTACATGTGTTCTCTTGCAAGGTTGATTGTAAGTCTAAGTCTTTCATTGTGTCTCAAACAGATATTAAAAATCGTTACTCCAATAGTTAAGAATCTATTTTAAGTGGAAGTGGATAATAAATTATCTCATTTCCATATTGTTATATCAATAATTGGAGATATTGTTGATCTTTTTTGCATTTTAACACTGTAGTTTTTTATATCTGCTTTCACCTTATACTTAAGTATGCCATCATAACTTGTAATTATACATATAACATCCAATGTTGTTGTGTGCATAATACCTTGGTTGTATCCCATAATGCTATGAAAATCCTCGGAGTTTGGTTTTCTTGACCAAATCTGCGGGAGGATGTTATATGATATGTGGTATCTTTTTTGTCTTCCTCTTATGTTTCGGCTTCTCCTTCAGGATTAATTTCCTGAGGGATGGTACATTTTTTACCGTGTTTTCCTCTGTCAAGGAAGTGTTTCTATTTCTTTGTTGTCTATGTTATTTGTTTCTATTTTCTTCTCCATTTCATCCAATATTGTACTCCTAAATTGGGTCAGTTCTGTAAATTCTATTCTGTATTGGTTCAACCGATGAATAATTCCTTCACCAAAAAAGACTTTTACAGTGTCTATGAACATTATCTTCACATTTGTCTTGATATTGAAAGACTGAGTAGCTAAACACAAATCAAATTTGCACTTCGTCGATGTTATGTGCATGTTTTACATACTTTGCCTTTCATCTTGTGATTTGCCCATCCGCATCAATGATATTCATGGTTTACTTTCTTTACCGTTATCAATTGTGAGCTGATGCATATGGTATAAAAGTACATACTGTTGAATGGGATTTTTTACGGGTCTAAATACATCTCACACAAGGCGGAGACGCAGTCGTTGTGGCAACCCACAAGAAACCTCAATTCAAACAACAATTGACCCACAACAAAGATCAAACAATGAAAAGCAATATGTGTAGTTAAAAGTTATTATAACTCTACAAAAGATGTGTATAGTGCAAGTAGTGTAGAGTGTCGAACACAGGAAGCAAGAGGTAGATCGGGGAAATGGATGCTCAAAAATGAATGTAATGTATTTGTCTATATGTGCTATTTTTTATGGTTTTTAAATTTTATATATTTTTTAAATTTTTTTATTTTTATATTATTATATTTTGATTTTTAATTTTCTGATTTTGTATTTTCTTTTTATATTTTATATTTTCTGTATTTTTCTTTTTCTTTTAATATAAAACTATATAAAGAGTATATATACAAGAGAGGTAAAAGAGAGATAAAAAGTAGATAAAATATCCAAAATACAGAAAATAAAATTTTTTTTGTACATTTTATATTTTTCTAATGTTTTTTGTGATTTTTTTTGTATTTTTGCTAATTTTTTTAGTATTTTTGAAGTCACAAAATACCCAAATAGGGAATAAAATAAATGTCTGAAATCAAAATGGTGATGAAAAATATAAAAAAGAGTCAAAAATTTTCAAATTAATTTTTATATAAAGATAATAATATAAATAAAATTCATAGACATAAATTATATTTTTTTGGATTTTTATATTTTTATAAAGGTTTTAAGAGTTTTGTAATTTTTACGAGTTTTTTATATTTTTAATGATTTTTTGTCTGGAGTTGTAAAATACTTAAATAAATACAATATATATTTTTTAGAATTTTTCAAAAAGGTTTTAATTTTTTATAGATTTTCTAATGCAAACAGGGATGAAAATGCATGTTTTTGAATTTTTATAAATATTAAAAATAACACAAATTACAAAATAGAAATATACGCGTGAAAATATAATGCAATAGGAATACAATGATATTTTTTTTAAGATTTTTATAGTTTTATAGATGCATGGAATAAATACAAACAATAAAGAGAAACTACACTACTAGCAAGGCATGAATGTAAATAGCAGAAACTTTAGGGCCAAAGTGCAAATTTCATAAAAATATTAAATGCCTGCAAAAACTTAGAGGACCCAATATAAATATGCAAAGTCCTAAGGGTATCTCTGCAAAATCTCCAAAAATCATGTGTCTTAACACGAGCGCACTTGGTAGGGACCAAATCATAATTATCAAAAATCCAGGGGTTAATTTGCAAAATATTCTAGAAAATTATAACTGCATTAAAGAGTTTTGGGACTGAACAGAAATGATAAAACATCCAAGGGACCTGGCCGCAAAATGTCCCCTCACATGAACGATCACGTGAGGTGACGTGGTCGAGGATTGAAGTGCAAATAGACAAAGTCTGGTGGGCTACATGCAAAATTGCAGAAAATATAAAATGACATATAAAAGTTTGAGTTTGAATATTTAAATACAAAAATTACGGGGCAAAAACTGCAAAATACCCATGTAAAGGCTCGATCGAACATCGCTTGATGATTCACTTGAGACACGTGGCAGCACAAGGGAGCCCGAAGACGGTTCGGAGATGACTGGCCATGATTAGATCGTGATCTATGATCGGATGAAAACGGATGAGTGAGATCAACGGTTGTTGTACAGTGGAGGCCAAGGTGCAATTGGATGGCTCAGAACGAGGGAGGAAGAACAGAGAAGCGTCTCCGGCAAGGCGTGCTTCCTTGATCTCGATATCCCCTCACCGACATTTCTTTAAGCTTCAAAATGGTAGAGGCTAATCCAGATGTGGTCCCCTTCGTGATGTCTGCTCCAAAAAGCTCTGACATTAGCCAGAGGACGCGCGCGAGGGCAGCGGAGCTGGTGAGCTCCAAGAACCTCGACTACACACCAAAATGAGCCCCAGGTTTCTCTGTTGTCTCTGGACCTGCAAAAGAGAGTGAGAGAGTCGCGGGCAAAATGCCCCGACCCCGCAGTCGTGATGGGAGCGTGGGGTGCAAGAATGGATCTCATCGGAGAAAGCCCCAGTGAGGGAGTGATCGATAGTGATTTAACAGCTAATAAGCGAAGCAAAAATTGCTAGGATGATCCTAACGCTATGGCTATCCTAGAAATACAAGAAAATTAAAGGAAATTGATCTCGATGGCTCGAAAATCCAGAGATGGGACCTCGATGGCAAGCTCATTGGAGGTGGGGTGGAGATCGTCGTTCACCCGGCCAAACTCCTTCGCGAAGGGGCTGAAGAGGAGTTGTCACTGTCCTCGATCTAGGGCACCAAAATGGAGAAGCTGGGCTAGGGCAAAAAGGGTTCAAAATCGAATGGGAAAGATGGGTGGCCTTTTGAACAACAGGTCGAATGACGAGAAGAATGAGGCATTGAGAGCGAATCGATGATCCAAATATCGATGTAAGTTGGTGGTGTGAATCAACGATTCGAGGGGAAGAAAAGTCGTGAACAGAGTATCGTGAAATGATGAAAGAGGAGCCTCAAAAAATTCACAAAAAATAGGGGAAAACCAAGGTCTGACAATGAACAGGAGGCGGGTCAGAGAGTTGACTCGCGGTCAACTCTCGGACCCTCCTGGTTGGTCCAAGTGTACCAACCAGGAAAAATGCTGCAAAAATGATTTGTTAATTAGATAAAAATAATAAATGATTTTATTGATTTTAGATTATTAAATGAAAAATGTTTATTCATTAATGAAGTATTTTATTCTGATTTTTAAACAAGAAAAGAATAAGTTGATAATATAAACAACGGGGACAAAAAGGATTTGTTTGCATTCGCTAGTAATTCTGATAAGCTTTGCAGATTTTCCTAAATTGTATGGAAAAAGCTTAGTTTATAGGTATCAATAGCCCTCACATGGAGCCAAATACATACATCTCTTATTTATATTGCAAAATACTCCACGAATAAATTTATGATTAATTATTTTCGAAAGAGCATCATTATCGGTACCTTTCATTTTGCAACTGCCATTTTTCCTCAAATAAATACTTATTTTCTTAATTATCTTATACATTATATATATATATACATACATATATATATATAAAGGTCGTCAAAACGTTAATTCTCGGACAAAAAATGCCGTTTTTACCCCCTTCCAATCTCACCTACCACCAGTTCTGGGCATCATTCCACTTTTACCCTCATCTTTTACAAGGATTTACATACACCACCCCCAACACTTCCCCCCATTCTCTCCCTCGATGTTAATTTCTTTCGGAAACCCTAGATGTTTCCCCTTCCCCTTCTGACACCCACTGCCTCCTCCGACAATCATCTTCCCCTCCTCCGAGTTTGCCTCTCCAAGCTCCTCCCCTCCTCGGTGTAACTCCATCGATGACGGCAACGGATAAAAGGTCGGGATCGACGCCAACCCCCCCCCCCCCCCCCCCCGCGTGTGATCTACAAATCGCCCCCCGCCGGATCCCCAAATCGACGAAGGCAACCTCGCCTTCAGACTCAATGATGATACGCTGGTTGTGTCGCCAGCAAGAAGGCAGAGTGCCGCGAGGCTGAGCCCTGTCGTTGGTGGCAGAAGTAGCAGAAGCCGAAGAAGGCGGAGGCTGGGCAGCAGGGCATCGACGAAGACATCCATGCCCAAAACAAGGGGGGAGACACGAAAGAGAACACCTCTAATCGACCAAAGAAAGATCTATGAACAGGGTTGGCCACTCTCTCCAGACCTCCTCCGGCTCGAACTCCTTCGAGGAACCTCCGTTGCCTTGCCGCTCTGTTCGAAATATCACGCCTCTTGGTCATATTGCATGAACCAAACTCCCTTCATGGTCCTATTCATCCTTCATAAGCCATGACATCACATCATACATGACTCTGTTTGTTAACTCAGGTAAGCAGAGATTGCTGCATGCTTTAGGTTCTTTTATGTGAAGTTTAATCGGTACAGTATACATGAGATCAACTTATCTAACTATATGTGTAATGTCAAGTAACTTCGTAACCCTAACCCTGTTATATTTAAGATGCCCTTGGGCCCTGCTCAATATACTCCCATATTAAATTCATGAAAGAAAACTTAGAAGGGCCAATGTAAGAAATGGAATACGCATATTGACCAACCACTATATATCTGTGTGTTGTGTTTGTATGTGTTCTTTCTCCTTGACGATTAATGGTTGGCTTATTGATCAGATATGTTCCTGACATTGCCCTGAACTGAGTCAATTCAAAAGATATAACACAAAACATCCTGTAGGACTTGATCAAACTTGTATCAAACTGCATTCTAAGTAGTATTTCAAGATACCAATTTATGTTGTTCAGTACGAACATTGACATCTTATTGTTTACCTACATCTAGAACTAGGGACAGTGACTAATCAGGGTGATTGACAATATATTCCTATATAGGCAAAAAGATTATATCAGAGTTGTTATAGTTATAGTCACTCAAGTGCATCGACTGAAGTGAAAGGGGGATCATTTTATATGCTTGACAAATAGTCACCCAAATCTCACCAATTTATCCCCTCCCAAAACTGAAATATCGAGAAGGTGACATGTGTTGAGTCAAGGAAATAGATAATTCTTCTGAAAATGCAAGGTCAGGATGATGCATACAATGAAGCTCAAGACGAACCCCTTAGGTCTCCTCTTAAAATTTTGTTACATTCTATGCATTGAAAGCATGCTTTACAGCGTTTGAACAATGCCCATGAACCATATTAAATCTGCATAATTATTTTAGAATGTCACCAATAGCTGCTGGCTAAGTTTATGCGTAGAACTAATAATAAATCTAACATCCCTGAGACACTGAAAAGCAATTGCGTCCAGAAAAGCAAGCTACGAAATGAATAATCCTTCCAGAGACTTTGGTATAACAGCACTCCGACCAGGGAACCAAATGATCCAATGAGGTGAGGAGAAGCAGTAGTTTTTAACTCGTGTGTTGCACATGCATAGTTTTGTCATTATCTTAAATAGCATCAACACTATTCGAAAGTATATTTGTTTGAGCAGAAGTTCTTGCTATGCACAAGGAAGATAATGTTTTAGTGCAGTAAGAATAACATTAAAGTTGCTATGTTTATTATATGAAACAGTACAAAAGAAAGTCTGGGTCCGTAAAAATTTCGGCAGCAATTCCTCTGTATTATAGATCTCCCAAACGCCAACCTACATATAAAATTAATAATATTGACAATAAAGTAGCAAAAAGGTTGCCACATCAAGATATACGGTTATGCACAACACATTCATAGAAATTAAAAGACGGTGTCCACATTATGCCACTATTCGGTCTTATAAAAACTATTGAAATACTATCGAATATTTCTACGCATACATGTAAGGATGGTATTATGAGACTATCGATACATACTCCGAAAAATTCATAACGAATGTTGTGATTCTGGCCCAAATAACAACCACGTTACGTTCTCTCCACCCGTGCAGCGCACGGGTATGTACTAGTTATTATTATTAGGAGTACGTAAATTAAAAGCTAAGATACAAACATGGCAGAAATACGCATTATCTTAAGCTAGGCAGATAATATATTAATGTGGTTCACACGTAATAACAAAATATGAAGTTGCTATCGAGTTATTTCTCATAATGGTTATTCATGGGAATTTATTTCCCAAAATAGATACGGATCGAAACTTTTTACCAGAATGGAGATGTATCATCGGCAAACCGTTTGCCACTCGCTCACGTGGCACGGCAAACGATTTGCTGTGGTGACGTGGCATCAGCGGCAAATCATTTGTCGCACCTTGTGTCCAAGTGCTCGATCCCTGCCGCGAACGTCGAAGACTGCGTTGCCTTGTCGACCAAGCCACAAGGTACGGCAAATGATTTGTCGTCGATGCCACATCATCACGGCAAACCGTTTGCCGTGCCACACAGACGAGCGGCAAACGGTTTCCTCTGGTGAAATAACACCGGAGTTAGGGCTCTAATTCCTCCACCGTCGATGGATCCCCCCATACTCTTCCATTATTTGTGTTAACATCTTGGACCGAGGTCTGCCTCGAATTAGTGACATTTATAGGTGCATCAAGCAGATTCGCATCGCGTCCAGCCATCATGCCTGCAACTGCACGGAAATGAATATCAAAATTGCAAGCAGCATTCGAGACTCGAAACTTCATCTGGAAGCATCTGATTAGTGACCAATCATCATCCATGTTTGAACACGGTAAGCGCCTGGAGATAGATCAGCAACGAAATAGGAGCATCATTATCTAATCAGAATATCCAAGTCGCCATGAAATCCTTCCTCCACGAGCAGCTCTGAATCAAGAACTCTATCCAACTTCGAGAGAACGGGTAGCATCCCCGGTTGAGATCGCAACCACCGTCGCCATTGATTCCGATCACGAGCTCCGCCGTGGTATCTAATCGCAACCGAAGCACCTTCCTATGTGAGCAATCATGAACGGAGCATCACCAACCGTCGCTTTTGCAAATGGGTAAGAATATTCGTATTCCCCATATTCATCCACAGACACTCGATCAACTTTCCATCAGGCGATCGTGATCGAGCCACACGTCAGTGATAAACCGCGAAATCATCCTCTTAATTTTGTGGAATTAAAACGTCGTAGTCAGCCGAATTAGATACATAAAAAACCGCTTAAAAATCTATTAATCAAATCAAAACGGTTGATTTGATTTTACTTGGGCAAGTCCAAGGTCGAACTCAGGGACACGAGCCTCTTAAATGATTATTTGGACTCTCATTATTCATTTTAAGTGTTGGATTAAGAACTCATAGGACGAAATACACACAAAGACACAAACAATGCAGATACATGTAGACAATTTTTTATTTGATTTTTATCATGCGACAAGATAAAACTGAGGACAAATGCAAGTGTACAATTATGCCCTAATCCATGAGCAATTAGTATGTGTTCCCTTTCAGAATTGATTCACGAAGTCATCTGCATTGACAAGTTACTTAATGGCATAAAAATCATCAAGCAAGTGATACTATGTAATTAGGATTAATCAACAAAATCCAAGTGTCAAAATTGAAAGATAGTTACGCCTTTTGAAAGATAATAAAATGAGCTTCGCAACACAACTAAAATCGACTCAAATCGAGCTCGGATGCTCAAAATATGCAACAAAGAGTCCAGGGGCATAACGTAAGAAAAATATGCAAAATAAATAAGAAAATATTACAAACACGTCCCTGGAAGGACCTAAATTTCAATATGAAAAGTCGCGAGGCCTTCCCTGTAATTTACCTACATGCACGGGGGTAAAATTGTAATTATTGAAACCCGGAGGAGGTTAGGAGCAATTTACCCCGGGCGCGTGGATTGCATGTGATATGAGGACCTGAATGTAATTTGAAGAAGTTCGAGGGGCCTCCCTGCAATTTACCATGCCCCCAACATGACTGAGCGCATGGGCTAGGTTCGGTGGAGATGTAGGCTCAGAGAGGAGGCTCGAGCCACGTGTCCTCAGATGGTGCTCCGAATAAGCTTCGGTGCCTCAAGTCTGGAGGCTCAGAGAGGAGGCTCAGAAAAGGCTTGGTGCATGACACATGGACTCCTATCGACCACCCGATCAGAAAGATCGGATGGTGGTTGTACGAGGTCGGGACGACGATGTGGCTCACTCTAGACGGTTGGATGAGCATCGGGAGGGTGCCATTCAATGATAAATGTACATTCTTCCTCGTCTGCGGCTGGCGGCGGGATCAGATCTCCGGTGAAGCTGCTGCAGCTCTGCCACCATCTCTGAGGTGCTATGGAGATCTGTGGTTGCTCTTGGATGGTTGGAGATCAAAAGTCGAATCATGGTGAAGCAGTTGAGCTACCTGGAGGAGAGCGGTTGCGCTTGTATGCCGGAGACGGTGCTCACGAAATGGGCTCCGGCGATGCTCTGACTATTGAGGTGGATGGTAGCTGCAAGGTTTATTCTATAGCTGAAGCGACAGTGAATGAGGCGAGGTGGATGGAATGGGAAGCCTTGCAGGGCGAAGAAGGCGGTGGCCTTGTCGTCTTCTCTGACCAGACAGAGAAGCTTGAGGTGGAGCGATTTGGGGGTATGGGAGATCGAGAAGATGGTTGAAAGTGGGAGCGAGGATGGCGGAAGCGTGATGAAGATCGAGGGATGAACAATGGAGGGTGAAAGTGTGTGGATTAGCCTAATAAATTCAGAGAAATTAAAAGAAAATACGAAGGAGGATCAGAGGATACTTACATGGAGGAATTGGCAGGTGTAGAGGCCTATGTTGAGCTCCAAGGGGAGCTCGGGTCACGTTGGACTCCGGGGACCCCTTAGAGCAGCTTGCCGACGAGCGAGCGTCGGGGGCTATGCCTACCATGTCCTAGGGTCTCACCGGAGGCATCGTCATCATAGCGCCTTCGATCCGGTCTCCCCCTGTCACAGGGAGGCAGAGAGGGGGTGGGTGGATCCCCACGTACAAGTGGGCATGCTCGAAGGTGGATGGTGAGGGCTAATTTGAAGGAGGACGTGGTTTGCGTGGGAGATGTGGAGAGAAGGAGAGGGAGATATGACGACTGTGGATGTCCGTGAGGAAGAAGGACGATAGGACTTCATAGGAGCGTGGTCAGCGAGACGAGGGAGAGGCTAGAGAGGTGGAGAGAATGGGAAGGGGGAGAGGCGTGTGCAAGATGGAAGATGTGGGGAAGAAGGGGGACTAGAGGTAGGAGACGAGGTCTCCACCATTGGATCTCACGATCCAACGGTTGAGAAATGGGCGTGAGTGAGCAGCCCCCATCAGATCGATGGAGGAATGATCGAAGGCTGGGGAGAGCACCATGTGTCATGAGGAGATGTAGGCGAGGGCGAACGGTCCAGATGTGGTTTTAAGGTTTGGATCGAAGGGTTGGGAAGAGTGCGGGAACGTGTGGCCGGGATTTGAAGCTTTTAAGAACGATCGAGCAGCGATGCAGGAGGACAAATGGCAAGAGAGGGGAAAGGTGCTGGCGGGCGATCAAGATGAGATCAGGAAGGTGAAAAAAGGGTTGAAATCGAAGCGCAGATGAAAGGCTGTGATGTAGGCACTTGGGTAGAGATTGGCGGCCGGAAATAAAGGTGCATGGCACGCAGAGGAGCGGACTACGTGGCACAACACGAAAGCGCCACGTGGCCCAAACAACTTATTCCAGACGAAAAACTCAAAAATGGTAGGGAAAATGGTCGAATTTGGAAAAACTCAAAACATGAAAGTTGTAGATCTTGATGAGATCTACAAGTTTCATGTTGACAAAAATGTAAATGAGGTCAAACGAAGGGAGAAATATTTTTTGAACATTTTTAAGAGTATAAAAACATTATGATTTTTGTTTTTGTTATTTTTTTGTATTTTTAATTTATTCTAAGACTCAGATATATACAATGATTTATCCGATTTTTATTGACATTCACTTAAGCAAGGGAGTTAATATCCTTAAATTGAGATGATGAAATCGAGTTTCATCAGTCAGCTTCTTGTGATCCATCGTTTCGCTACTTAAGCGATGCACATGAGCAGCACGTGTGGAACCGGATATTTTTGGATATTTTGCAGTTAGCACCTCCATGTTATGAATTTTCTGAACCAGCCCTCTAATAATGGTGATCAAGTGTACGAGCACGTGGTTTTTTGGGATATTTACGCGATACCTCCACCTATTCCATAAATTTTTCGTGCAACCCAGATTTCTAGTAATTAAAATGTACCCCTATATACAACATACTATATAATATATTCATAATAAATAAATACTACTAATAAAAATCAAATAAAATTGTGTATAGATACTTAGTATTATATTATATACATTATTAAAATGGTATAAAAACTAAAAATATTTTCTCTTTTTAATAAATCATTAAAGCACCAAAAAATACACCAACTTTAATAATACATAAATAAAAGAAAAAAAGCACAATTATAAATCCTAAAAAATTACTTACAGTATATTTTACTATATTGTACATATAAAATAAAAAACAAAATAAAAATTGATAAAATCAATAAAAAATTTAAAATACACAAAACTTCAAAAGTCCATAACTATGATTGTTTGGATGGAGGCCGTAGGAGTCTCTGTTTCACACGGAATTTTAATGACATAATATAGGGATATAGTGATGAAATTGGGTTAAGAATGTAATGGATAGTAGTTTATGTATAAACGATTTTTTTAAGTATGTAATTTGTGTATTAACTATAAGAAAGAGTTACAATTGGTAGTAAAGCGCAAAAACCTCCAACCCTAAAATCACTGGCTAGGGGGATTTCTTGTCCCTCGGAAAACAAAAACGAGGGCAAGGATTGCATTCCCAATAGGAGTGTTGATTGTACAATAAGGTCCACTAAATTAACGGTCGTTGATGAGCCGGATTTTGATGTGGTTAAGATGTAAATAATATACAATGGTCGTTGTTCTCAACCAATCGATTCAGTTAATCGAGAAAAAAGATTTTTTTTAACCACTTAAAAGATATTCAAACAATGACAAGCGGTTTTCGCTATTCTATTACCGGATATAGCGACCAGGGTCGAACGCAAGGAGCACGATTTAAAAACTAAGTAGTCAGATTTCCAATATAATTTTTTAGTGGTTTTTGAATTTTTAATTATTTTTATTTTTAAATAAAGCACAAGTGATAAAACACACACACCACACTATTTTTGTATTTCTCACAATAGTAAAAAATATCCAGAAAATTACAAAGAAAATATTTTGTGTTTTATATATTTTGAAATATTTTTGGTAATTTTTTTCAATTTTTTCTGATATTTTTATGATTTTATAAAGATCAAACAGTGAAAATTATAGAAAACAGTGAACAATCAAGAGTATTTTGCAACTTAAAAATACTTTAAGTGAACAATACTGCTAGAAATTATTTATATGCTAAAGTGCAATTAAATATCTACAAACAGAGAGTAAAATCAGATTTTGTGGGATTTTTCTAGAATTTTGTACAATTTATTTAATATTTTTTGTTTTTCGCAAATAGTGGATTCATCAATCGTCCTGGACATACCTTGAGCCCATCTATAATTCCTTTCGTTCCAAATATACCACACAGTGGTAGCGAGCAAGCAAGTCATTCTATCGTGTACTGTCCCCACCGGGATAGCACGTATACAGTCCAGAGTAGCATGGATCGAAATCAGTGGTGAAAGGGACAAGTTTAATAACGCACATGCTCCCTCCCAAATCGCAGAAGCCGTTGTGCAAAAGAAGAGGAGGTGTTGATAGGATTCTAATTCCGTCGAACAGAGGTAGCATAAGGATTGTGAGCAAATTTCAAAGTTGGCAAGCCTGTCCGTGGAAGGTAAGCGCTCCATTACCATTGTATAGAGTGTGTGGGAAAACTAAGGCGGTGTACCCTTAGCCGAGACGAGAGGGCCCCAAGGCTGGGCGTTTGCCCTGTGGTATATCAAAGCCACTACCCCGGAGAAACAGAACCCCTTCGGGTCCAAGAACCACCTGAAAGGTGGGGCATTACCAGTGAAGGCACCCTGCACTGGTAGTTTAAACGATTGCCAGTAATATATGTAACATTAGATACGTTGTTTGTTGCGGGTATGCGAACAAATTTGCGACAAAAGATGTAATGTAGTGCTAATATTCGCGTTTCAACTGGGCATGATTGTCAACTGTATTTTTTAAATAGGTCAAAAGCGGATCCTAACCATTAATTTTAAAACTTATTTTGTTTTTATAGTAATCGCCAAGTTCTCATGAACCACCAAAAGAGGGAGAGTGCCCAATACCCGTTGACCCTCTCCTTCATATCTATGAAATCAAGAAATTGCCGTAAATTTTCCTCACCTTATTTCCGATTGTCCTCCGAAATTGATCATCGCAACAGTTGTTAGCGACTGGCTCGAATTGACCGGATACCGCACAGAATTAACGAAAGGCCTCAGCTCCAGAGCCGATATGAAAGGCCTCCCCGAGTCCGTCTCCACGAGGCAAATTTGCATGAAGTTGCCAATGGCAGCTGCTATAATCTCGTGAACATGAGTACTGGAGGCATTGGAAACCGACACCTTAGTCCACAGGTTGGTCCCTATGCAGAGATCGAACTGCGGTGCAGCATTCAACCCATCATAGTTTCCATACAAGAAGTATGCCCTCACAAGATAGCTCTTTCCATCGGTAACAGGCAATTCATAGCAGTTCCTCTTTCCTTCTGGAAAGCTTCTCAAATCTCTGAGCTTCGTATCTAACGTTGGAGTCGCAATCGAAATGGAAATCTGATGATTCTCACCAGCATCTATGTTGTCGGATGTGTATAGAATTCCTCTGGTGTCATTGGAGCTGTAATTTGAAGGCTTCCCGCAGTCTATGCTTACGAACCCTGTACCACACACCATTATTATGTGGAAAAAGGTCGTCTGTTGCTTAACAAAAAGACCAAAGTACAGAAGAAGACGGTAATACGTACCTATCTGTGCGTGGGCAACAAAGCAGAAGAATAAGAGGAGAGCCAAGATGGTACAGGTAGGGCTTGCCATTCCCTCAGCTCCTGCAATGTAACGCGATCAGAGAAGCAGAGATATGCTTGATGCAGGCAGACGAATATCGTAATGGGGAAGATGTATGCTATTCCACTACAGGAAATTCTACATCGTGCTTCCAGTTGGTTTTTTTATAATAGAAAGCCACCGACAACTAAGACAGGGGGTTTATATACCGGCAACCCAAGGCCTATCACAACGTAGGAATGCATACGTTTGCTCCAATGTTGCACAGATCTACCCCGGAGTAGCACGTAAGATTCCCATCGAATTTAAACCGGCAAGTCAACCAACCAGAATCGCACATCCTCCTTATCATGCATCGGGCATCCCCTCTAATCACACATGTGGGAAGGATCCTCTTTTAATGCCGGGATGGGCGACACGTAGCAGTGAGAAATACTACGGCCACTAACATTAGAGAAAAGGTGCGTAAATCCTCTCCTCGTTCTCCCTCCCTCCACCCACTTCCCCTTACTCCAACCTCGTGATCTCCCTATGCATCCTCTCTTTGTTGAACAAATCACAACAGCGCGTCAAAGCCAACAAATCACGACAGCACCTCGTCCCTGTCAGCTCCCCTACGTCCATGTTCCTCCGTGATGCTTGGTTTTTCCCTTCACGATGTCAAGAAAAAGAAGATGCACAAGATAGTGCTACGCTTCCAGCATCACCACCTTCGACTCCATGATGGAGACCCAAGCTGAGATGGAGGCCTCCGAAAGCAAGCTCCAGCGATGGAAGAGCTACAGCGGCCCTCCGACCATGCTGCAACCTCCCTACAACAGAACAACCCTCGTGGCACCAAACTCTTCCTCAAGAAACTAGTTGCACAACAACGCCTTGTTCGTCGGCTCCAGGACGAGTCCCTCCGAAGGTGACCATCGACAGAATAATGGATCTCATGGCGGCTCTACAACAAAGTACCCTTTTGTAGTAAAACAAAGATTTTTGTATAAATGAGTGAGTTATGGTATGAATGTCTTCTCTATTGCATATATGAGAGACTTTTTTATCTTCCTTTTCTCATGAATGTACACAATACCCTTTTGTAGAAAAACGAAAATTTTTGTATGACGGAGTGAGTTCCGGTATGAGTGGCTTCTCTATGCATACGAGCAGCTCCTGACAAAACTATCTAGAAGCCATTCAATGACAGCACTTGTAGACAAGCAAAATCATTGTCGGGGATAAAATCAAGCATCTGAATCTCACCGCTCTGGAGAGTACACCTTCGAGCCCCAGATCATCATAGCATCAACATCTGGATCTAATCATTATCCAAGCGCATGAGATTTAAGCCGACTTCAATTGAAGAATGAAAATTGTTGCACATGGAGAATACCTATTGAAGCTTCATCAATCAACACTTGGAAATCAAGCCCATGTGAGATTGTTTGCCATCGACAGTCATTTGAGAACAAACAACCCTGACTTAGATTCGATCAGAGCATAGATAATAATCTGGAGCATTTGTAGAGATAATATGCCCTCGAGATCAAAGCCAACACAACGGCCACCTAATTGTTGTAGGGGCGATTGATTGTCATCTTCTGAGTCCAACAACACCTAGGAATAGATTCATCCGTCAATAAGCGAAACCATTGAGCCTTGAAACAGCTTTGACATGAAGAGTACTGCTCGAGAGATATGCGCTGCCTCACTCAGATCAAGAGAGGTCGGCATATTGAGCATCCACCCAGAGATTGAGATCCTCAATCACAATCATCCAATAGTAGAAATCTTTTAATGATTTTATAACATTGTAGGTTGTTACAAATGTTATGATATGTATGGTGATAGTGACGTAACAATGTATGAAAGGAGATCAAAGGATATCTATTGCCAATGTGAAAGGATCATATGATTTTCACTTACTTCTTGTTAAGTTTGTCTCTTAAGGTGTAAAGTGAGTGTCACTTGCATCATCTTAGTAGAGTCTTATTTTCATAACTTTGGATAATTTTGAATGTTATTTTAATACTTTAACACATGTATTTCATATCGACTGTCGTCAATGCTGATCATTCTTTTAATGAGTTGGAGTGTTTGTTTCATTTACGTATGAATTGCATAGAAGGAGAGTTATGTAGGGAAATGACACTTTTTGTTTAATAAAGTGAGTTTTGGTATGAATGTGTACTCTATTGCATGTATGAGAGAACTTTCGCATCTACCTTTTTATGTTCTTACGAATGCGTACAAATACCCTTTTGTATGAATACTCAGCTTTCCGTATAATAGATTGAGTTATGGTAGGATTTCGTTTCTTTTCATCAAGGGGTGCTAATTGACTCGTATATCTTCGAATCCACCGAGATTTAGATTCAATTCATTTTTTGAATTCGAGCTCGAATCAAACTTTAAACGAATTTGCTAACTTGAATTCAAATTCGATTCATTTGAGTTTTAGATATTCAAATTTGATTCATTTTTTTCCAATCTAAACTCTTAATTGTTATTTTAAAGTTCACGTAATTTAAAAAACTATTGAGATTTTTACATCTGTACCACTTGGAGTTTTTATAGTTACACTTATACCCTTTTATTTTGCAATAACACTTGCACCTCTACCTTATTATACTGCTAATAGTTATACCCTCAAGTTAGTTGACATATGCTCCCCTTCTAAACATGTGTTAATGTATAGTTGTAAACGTAATTTGAAAGAATGGAGAGGGTACAAGTGTAGTTATTTAATCTTCGTCGTCCTCCTTTTTCCTCGTTTTCTTCTTTCATACCACTCTTCCCCTTCTCCAGCATATGGTGGCATTCCCTTTTATTGTAAAAGGACATGCCTTTTGGATTTCCATGCTATTAGTGATAGGCAACATGTTTTAGTCTTCTTCAATCTCGATATAAGCGCGTCATTGCGTATATTTTTCCTTAACCAAAACCTAATTTAGACATGTGTGTTTAATTCATTTTAATAGATGGTCAACTAATAAAAGGGTACAACATTAACAGTGCAAGAAGGTAAGGGCACAAGCATTGTTGCAAAAAATATGAGGTATAAGTGTAATTATGGAAACTCGGAGGGATGCAAAGGTAAAAATCTTGGAAAATTTTAATTTAAATATTGTATTTTATAACTCTATTTTTTAGTAAATATTTCTAACATAAGTTTAAAGGGCATGATAAAGGAAAATATCCAACAAATAATATACAATGATGAATCCACGATTCATCGTCTTTATTCTTTTATTTTAGCTTCATTTTCTTAGTCAAACCCCTATAAATACCCACTAATTCCATAATTTTACCATTTTGCATGCATTTGTTAAAATTACATTTTTAACACTTTTTTGTACAAAAATAAAAGAATAAAGAAGAAAAGAAAAGAAAAGAAAAATAAAGGATGTATTTATGCAATAAATACAGACTGACCCGAACCCCGAGAGAAAGTCAAGACTTGACCTGATCAACCAGGAATAAAGTAGGGGGAGATAGGGTCTTCTGTCAAAAATCCAAAAATAATTTGTACATAAATCCCTTGTATATTTTTATATTGTACTATTTTATTTGTACATAATTTGACCTCAAATTAATTATTTTTGTAAATAAAAACGTGTCCTAAATAATAAAAATATTTGCAAAGTAAAATAATGTACATGTTACGAATAATGACACTAGAAAAAGCCGCAAAGTGATAATTGAAATACCAATTCCGGCTCCATACAAACGCAAATCGAACCAAACTCACTTCCATTATACTCTAAATTAAAATTATCTTTCAATGGATGTGATTTCATAATTTGTGGAGTTACGGTTAAAAAGTTGGTTTCCTGGAGTGTTTTGTGCAGTTTCACCATTATTTATTGTATATATTTATTCATATTTATTTTATTACATAATGTACATGTTTGCAAATAATATTTTCATTAAAAATAAAGAAAAATAGAAATAAAAAAATAAAAAAATTTATGTTTATACATTATTTCCCTATGTATATATATGTAGGGATTTTTACCCGGCAGACCCTATAATCTTTTGCAATTACCGCTACGACCTCTGAAACATCCTAATTCCTCTCTCGACCTCGCAAACTTGCTCCGTCTTACCCCACGAACCCTACCGTTAAATTGATATATCTAAAGTTAACTTGTTTGGGTTAAAAACGAGTTAATCTAACCAATCCATGATCGAACGGCTAGAATTAATCAGAAGAAAAAATATTCCTCTTCTATCTCTCTCATCTCTCAATATTGGCATAGTGTTGGGCTCGCCTGGAAGAAGTGGGGCTTTGATCAGAGGGTGGGCAGAGAGCGGATCTGGATAAGGGGTTGGCTCGATGGAGGCAGCCACCCGAGAGGAGGTGGGTGGAGGGGCTCCAGTAGAGGGAGGTGGGGAGCCGCGCGGGGGGGGAGGTGAGCTCTGAGCGGAGCGCGCGGAAGGCCCTCCGCGGGGGGGCTCCAGTAGAGGGAGGCGATGGCCGGGCGCGGGAGGGAGCTCTAAGCGGCAGGGAGGCGGTGGGCGGGCCCCCGCGCGAGGGGGCTCTAGTAGAGGGAGGCGATGGGCGGGGGCGGGTCCAGCAGAGGGAGGCGATGGCCGGGCGCGGGTCCAGCAGAGGGAGGCGGTTGGACGGGCCCTGCGGGGGGGGGGGGGGGGGGGGGGGGTGGGCTCCAGTTGAGGGAGGCGATGGGCGGGCACGGGGGGGGGGAGCTCTGACCGGCCGAGAGGCGGTGGGCGGGCCCGCGCTCCAGCAGAGAGAGGCGGTGGGAGGGCCCTGCGCGTGCGGGCAAGGGGGGGGTGCTCCAGTTGAGGGGGGCGATGGGCGGGCGCGGGGGGAGCTCTGAGCGGCCGGGAGGCGGTGGGCGGGCCCGCGCTCCAGCAGAGAGAGGCGGTGGGAGGGCCCTGCGCGCGCGGGCGAGTGGGGGGGGCATCCAGGATGGGAGGTGGGGATGGGACGCGGAAGGCGAGGGAGCTCTGAGCGGTCGGGGAAGCAGGGGCGACGAGCTGGTGGTTCCAGCTGGGGCCGGGTGGGGTGGGGGGGCTCGCCCAGGGAGGCGACGGGCTGATGGTTCGAGCAGGGCCCGAGGGGGCGCCGGAGGCGGCGAGCGGGGGGAGGGATGGGGGGACGGAATGCGTTAACTTTAACGGTTAAATAGATAGGAAGTTAACCACGAGGTCCACGGGGTAAGGGTTAGTAAGTGGGGTCGAGAGAGGAATTAGGATGTTTCAGAGGTCGTAGCGGTAATTGCAAAAATTACAGGATCTGCCGGGTAAAAATCCCATATATGTATAGTGTACTATATGTATATAATATGTGTATACAACTAACTTCCTTAAATAAAAATCATTAAAAAATAAAATATCTCACATTAATTAAATAATTTAATTTAATTAAATTACAAATTTTATTTATTTTTTTATTTTTTTATTTCATTTATTTGATTTGAAAACATTCCATTTATATAAGATTTGATTTTCTACCTTAAATAACCACCATTAAGGTGGCTAATTAAGTTTTGTAAATTACTTATTTTAATTATTTTATTTAATTCCGAATTTCGTTTTTATTTATTTATTTAATTTATTTAATTGTTTTATTTATTTAAATAACCAATCAACACCTTCCTCATTTGTAGATATTTTCCATTTTTAATTTTGTCTTCTTTTTAATGGGCTCCTCCTCCCTCATTTCCTCTTGATCAATCTTTGGATAGAAGAGCCCGATCTTTGAGAGCCACCCGTCACAGAATGGTGCCCAGCCTCCGACCCGGTCGGTGACAGCGATTCGGTTGTCGTCGAGGCCATCACTACGTGTCCGATCCCAAGGTGAGATCCGATTTTAATTCTCGTCATTTTCGTAGGTAAATCGTAGGCCTAATTTTTGCTCCCATTTTATTCATCTCTAGATCCTTAAAAATCAAAAGTTTATCCATCACGTTTTGATACGCCTCTGAAACCGATTTTTTTCATCTCACATCTTGATCCTCACATTTAACATTCTACCTCGTACAACCTATCATCTCCGACCACGTACGATGGTCGGAGTCACAGATCTCTCTTTCGTCGCGCCAAGATCCATCTCCATTCACACCTCCTAATTTTGTGCATAAATAACAAAAATATAACAAAAAAATATTTGATTGTTTTTCTCTAACCTTTGTTTTGCAGGAAAAATTAAAAATAAAAAAAATTCTATCACTCCAATATTTGTTTTGCAGGTTCATCCAAAAAAAATATAAAAAAAACAATCAAATTTTTTTCTTGTTTACATTCATGTTTAGAAACATAAAAAAGAGTTGTATGTCTATTTACAGTTTTATATAATAAAAAAACAAAAAAAATAGATCACGACCCTTCCTCCCAGCAGCCCTTCCGCCCAGCGGCCTAGAGGCGTGTAATCGCTCGCCATCGGCCGCCCGCACCCCCAGCGGCGGCGCCTGAGACGACCGGCTCCGCCACGAAAGCCCGCTCCCTCCGCCCACGTGAGGCGGCCCATCCCCGGCCGCGACCTTCCGCGAGCTCTCCTGCCGTCGACCTCCGCGCCACCCCTCCAGGTCAGCCCTCACGCGCACTCCCCCGCGCGGAATCTCCTTCACCACCGCTACCCGCGGCGAGCCCAACGCCGCGACTCCGACCACGCGGGGGCGCTGCCCAGCGTCCGCGCGCTTCCCTCCGACACCGCTCCTGCCCACCGTGCGCCGCTCTCAGTTCGCGCCGATCCAGCCCCTCGCGCCGGTCCGCGCGCGGGCGCGCGTAGCCGCCTGCTCCCGAGCCCTCCGTCCAGCCCGCGCCTGCGACCTCCACCCTAGCCGCGGGCTGTGCTGCTCACGCTCCGCCGTACCTGCCTCCAAGCCGTGCTCCGATCTCCGGCGTGGGCGGTGGCCGTGCTCCAAGCCCCCCATCTTGTTGAGGGCGGCGGCTGTACTTTATCCTCCCCATTTGAGAAGACAACAGGAACCCTAGGCAATAATAAAAAAGATATTTAGAACAACTGCGTATAAGTCTCTTGTTCTTTCGGAAATTACAAAGATGCCCCTGCCAACTCTGAAGCACATGCCTTACTGGGTAAATAGCGATCCTGACTCTATATTTTGTTTTTCTTAATTTCTGATGCAAAAACATTAAATACTTGTGTTTTAGTCCCTGCATTATCAGACTTAAACTTTACATGATTTGCTTGATGGAATAAATATTTTTATTATTCGAAAAATTCTCAAAAAATGGTGTATCTTCCTGTAGTTCTCATCATTGTATATATTTCTCATCGATTTTTATTGCCATTTGTTATTTTTAAAAAAACCAAAAACAGTGATATTTTGTCTGTCTGAAATTGCAAAATTCATGAAAATTCGAAAATTTGCTTAAAAATTCCAAAAAAACATTATGTAGGTGTATTTTGTTGTTTAATTTCTGTCCAGTTTTCATGCATTAACTCTTTACAAAACTCCAAAAATTGTAAAATACGAAAAATTTTAAAAATATTGTAGAAAATTTTAGAAAAATCTAAAAATTGTGATTTCAGTTTCTGATTGTAGATATTGTCTTGTAGTTTCTACAAAAAATATATTTCAGGGATTTTGAGCACTTAAAGGATTTTTAACTTGTAAAATACTCCTGCCTGTGCAGTGTTTCGCTTATTTTGTACCGTTTGATTTTTTGAAAATCACAAAAGTATCAGAAAAATTCGAAAAAATCATCAAAATTATTTTAAAATATATAAAACACAAAAAATATTTTCTCTTAAATTTTCTGAGTATTTTTTCTGTTTTTAAGAAAATATACAAAAAGAGTGAGGTGTTGTGTGTTGTGTGTTTTTATTTTTTGTGCCTTGTTTTGAAAATAAAAAATAACAATAATTCAAAAACCACTAAAAATCATTTTGGAAAAATGACTATAGAGTTTTTAATCGTGCTTCTTGTGTTCGACCCTGGTCGCTATACCCAGGTAAAAAGAATAGCGAAAGCCACTTACATTGTTTTTATTGATTCATCTTATCTTAAGTGGTTTAAATTATTTTTCTCGTTGACTGAATCGCGCGTTGAGAACAACGACAATTGTGAATTAATTATCCATCTCGACCGTACGGATTTCGTGTCATCAGAATGGCGCAGTTGCCGGGGAGCACGGCTTTGTAGTCATTTTTCTATTTTGTGTCTCTATATCATAATTGTTTTCTAACCTTCTCTCTTTGATTTTTGTGCGAGGTACTACTTGAACAACTTGGAGTTTCTTTTTAGAGGACCCACACGGGAGGAAGAGAAGGGACGGAAAGAATGCATTTATTTTATTTAGAGAACATTAATTTGAATTGTAATAACTTAGACTCTTGGACTTGGACTTGGACATTATTCGGGATTTGTTTCGCCAAGTGTCGGTGCACTTGGGGGACCTCACCGTTGGTTTCCGTATTTTTGATTTCATCGCTAGAACTTACTATTTGATTCTCGTGATTTTAGCTCCTAGACGTAGGATTTTTGTTGATTGTGACGTAATTTATAAGGCCCAACACCTAATAAATATTTGTTCGTATAGAACGTAATTAGACCTTGGATAAAATTAATTGAAAAAATTAGTCTAATTAGATTTGAGACCACATGCCGTGAGGAGTCACATACAGCGCTGGCAGGACCCATTGTGGCGGGCACCGAGTGACCCCCAAGATCGGACTCCGGACTCGATTCGTTTAACTAACTATTGTTCTTCACGATCAATAGAAACTACTCGTCTTAAGGCGATTTCCTCGTGCATCATTTAGTTAGTTTACTTTCAGTATTTAATTTTACGCACGGGTCATATTGCATGTAGAGTGTTGGAGCGAGGTACGTATTTTTTATCTCTGCAGGCATCATTGTGTTTGACCGTGCATTGGCTTTTTTGACTTCCTCCCCTTATTTTTGGACTCAAATTAATCAAAGAGGAAATCAGAAAACTCGTTGGACGTTATTTTCAAAAAAAATCAAAAAAAAAATAGAAAATCAAAAAAAAAGTTGGACTGCTAATTGAATTTGACCTTTATAATTAAATGTAATTGATCACTTCATTGTATTGGGAGAGCAACCCCCTCATTATTTGCGTTTTCAATTGCTCACGTACACACTAAGGAGTAGTGTCCAAGTCCCATTAAAGCCTCCTAAGTGTTTGCACAACTTTGTCTTATCACTAAACTCTAAAATTGAAAAGATAAAAGACCGGATCTCACGGTCTTCATATTGTGTAGAGTTGGTGAACTGGGGGTTTTGCATTGTGTTTGTATCTCTTTGGCGTGAGTCGGTTGCGTTCATCTTTTATAGATCATTAGCAGTCACTTTCTATCATTTTCCCTCCCATCTTCTCCCATCCTCACTCCCTTCATTTCCCTCTCTTCATGATGGGTCGCGTTCCATTCCAGACGGATTTTGCGGCTTCTTATCTTCATGCCCATCATGCTCGCCCACTCTCTTGGGAGGTCGGAACTCCGTCTGATTTCTCATCTTCTCCCTACCCACCCTCCCATTCGGGATATGCTGTGAGTAAAGCCGGAGGAGACCAGATTGACCAAATACGAGACCCGGGCGATCACTTTGTTGAGATGAGAGTGCATCCAATAGAGTGATCATATGATGCAGTTGCGTGTTTTAGATAACTTCTATTCCGGGATGATGGATGAATACCAAGATCAAGAAGCACAGTCCACTTCTACTTTGAGACCCTTCATTCTGGATTTAGAGTTCATTGATCTACTGTCAAAATTTTCAGGAGAAGTGCACGAGGAACCTTATTTACATATCGATGAGTTTGAGGATATTTGTGGATCACGATCATATTCTGATATCATTTCTGAGGACATGATGCTGATTACCTTCCCCATTTACACTTCAGAGTAGAGCCAAGAGTTGGCACAGACGATTGGGAAGGAAGATCGCTACATGGGGAGATTTACGATCATTATTTTTGCAGAGATTTTACCCCTAACGTAGAGCAAATATGATGCGGTCTTGTATTCGTGATTTTTCAGTTGACCCCCAGGAGCCATTGATTGATTCATGGTTGAGGTACGTGATCTTTTGAGGCGACTTCCAGATCATGGATTTTCGATTACTGACCTTATCCACATCGCCATGAAGGGGAGGACCGCAAAGTAGATTACATATGTCATTACCTCGTATGATGATTGACACCAAAGTCCCGACCTGGATTTAGTTGAGATCATCTTGGATACACTTTCAAACATTCCATATTCACAAGATGATTTATTTGGAACAACGCATGAGGGAGATATGACACCTGTTGAGTGTGTGACACATCATGTCGATTTTGACAGCACACAACAATCAGAGGATATGGATACTATTACTTCTCATTTGATGGATAGGTTTCCTACCACTGTGAGTTTCGAGAGCCGGACATTGGTCAGGTTTCCATTGGATTTACAATCAGATTTTGAGCCAGTCTCGTACTTCCATAATCGAGGATTCTTGGATTCTAGATCTGCTAGTATCCCAAGAAATAGAGGAGGAGCCCACATTTTAGCCATCCTTAGAGTCTCTCCAGTATCCATACACAGTTGATTAAATGTCTATTCTTCAGGAGATCTTCTCATATTCGGAGATATATTTGGATTCATCTCAATATAGAGAGCTTGATGAGGGAACGATTGTTGATTTGACAGACCTTGATAGTCCCATATTTGAGTCTTGTGTCCTCCCATTTTATGAGGTCGATACATTTTTTGAGGACATGATATTTGACAGCATAGATCCCAAGTTTCCTGATGATTTGGTATTACTCCCCGAGGGTTATCTGCGGAGGATGTCACGGACCCTGTGTACTCAGTTTCACTTTCTGGGAGTGCATCCGATCTATAGGATCACGAGACCAAGCATTTTGATATTTCTGATAATGAGTTTGAGGTTTCTCTCCTCGACGACCCTCGCGAGGATGATCCGATCTTTGAGGTATTCGATGATTTCACTGATTTGTCTACATTCTATGCATCGGATATCAGCCTTTCTAGTGAGTCTCCTGATCTTGATCTTTCTTACCTTTTTGAGACGGTGATTAATGTGGAGGATTCACTGATAGATCCTTCCTTCTCCACGTTCGACTTCTTCGGCTCTGGCTTTTCACTCCATACAGATCTTGAGCCGACGATTTCTTTTGTGCTATCGGAGCCTGATTTCATCTGCCCATATCTTTACTCGGTAGCAGACACCCGCCTGATTGATTACCTGGGTGTCATCACTTCTTCTGTTGAGTTCGTTATTGTTCTCTCACTGAGACTGCAACGACAGTACGGTATTCGCCTCACAGATGTCGTCCTGAACCTTGATACGACGTTATCCTAGCCTTTGCGCCCAGCTAGAGTCGTAAACTCTAGCGCTTGTTGAGAAACACCTCAACATTGATCACATCTGTAAAGATCCACTCTATCTATATCATACATTCTTTCTGTCTTACACCCCTTCTCCATCTCATGATCATTCCACACTTAGGGTGTATTTTACCCTAAGTATAGGGGGGTGTCAAACCTGTAATTATTTATCTTATTCTTTTTACCTCTGTTTTGCTGCCTATACTTAGGGATATTTTACCCTAAGTATAGGGGGGTAAACCCAGTACATTCTACTCCTTGGTTTTCCCCTTGTGTACAGTCTTCTTTACTTAGGATTACTTGATCCTAAGTATAGGGGGATCACCGACTTCTATTGATTTTATTCTTAAATTCGTTGTAGTATACTATTCTTTTCACTTTACTACACTTAGCATGAGTTATGTCTTTCTTTCTAGCTCTTTGATTACTATGAGGACATAGCTCGAGTTAAGTATAGGGGGGTGTCGTATATATTGTATATATACTTTAGCCATAACTCGTACTTTCATGGCTAAAATACTATGTAAATACTGGTGAAAAAAACTAACAAAAAATGCAGAAAGTTCCTCAAAATTTTTCTTGTACATACTGATTAATAAGTCAGGTTAAAATATTTTGAAAAATATTTTTGAAGTAGTTTGAAAATCTATTTGAAAAATCTTTGAAGACTATTTGAAAAAATTTTGAAAAATATTTGCAACCTTTGTAAAAAGATTGTGTCTTGTAAATTTTTTTCCTTGTGTGAAAAAAATAGATTTTGTAAAACTATTTGCAAATGTTAGGAAAAATAGCTGAAAACTTATTTTGAATATATATATATATATATATTGTTTGAAAAATGTTTGTAAAATTATTTTGTGATTGTAAAATTGTGTGAAATACTATTTTGGACTATAGTTTTCAAAATTATTTGTAAAATTATTTTCAAATAAATTTGAGGAATATATGCATCACAAAAAAATGAATAAAAAAGTAAAGAAAAAAATAAAAAAATCCAACCGTGTATATATTTGTATAAATCACTCAAGTTGTAAATTCTTTCTCATGACCCTTGTAAATAATTGACTCATTTCGTTGTAAATATGTGTATATAATCCTTAACCCTTATCTTAAAAAAATCAAAGAAAAACTTTGTATATACTTGTATATATTACTGACTTTTGCATTAAAAAAAACTTTTGCATGTGCATCATTTTTCAAAAATCCATAAAAATTTCAAAATTTTGAAAATTATTTCAAAAAAATTTTTCTCTTTGCATTGTACATATTTCCTTGTATTGGCATATGCATTTTTCAGGATAGTCTTGACAATTGATCTAAGTCTGGAATAAATTTGAAGAATGGAGCTTAGTTGGACCTTAATCCACTTAATTTCAGAGAAACCTTATAAGATTTGGAGTTAAGACTTTTCATGTCCTGGTGACTTAATTCTTTGAGTCCATAAGACTATGTTCACATGTCATCTTGATGAGTCTAAGTAGAATATTTAACAACACACGCATGATTCTTTCAGACAGTGGCTTACCTTGGACAATGCACTCTACATATAGCTCTTCATGGAGGAGATAGTGAGGGGGCAAAATCTTTTGGCTTGGGGTAGCATACGAGGGTAGTACATTTAGGCGGAACCTCTCGTCCTCCTCTAGGGAGGGAAGTGCGTCTCAACCTGGTTTGGTGATGTTGAAGTCTAAAGACAGGAGTTGTGGGGTTGCAATAATGCTTCAAAAGAGGGATAGTCTACTGGCTCAAGAGGAAAAACTCCTTATGTACATGCTGCACCATGTATATATTTTTTAAAAAAGAAAGAAAGAAAGAAAATGCAAAATCTCCAGAAGTGGACAGGTCTGATCGAAAAGTAAAATGCATGTCGGAGTGTATACACAAGTGAAAAAAAAGAATAAGAGCTTCAAAGTAAAATATTTGTGAACTTGCAGTAGGTGACCTGGCTACACTGGTCATGCATCCAAGGATAGGTAACTACACCGGTTATTGTCCATTCTCTTCTCATCCCCTCTTCTTGAGCTGGTTGTACTTGAACTTAGAAGGGAATATCCCCGCTCCTCTAGGAAAGAGTTGCTAGACCGGGGGATTAGAGTTACCTTATTAAGAGAGGTTGTTTCTTTGTTAAATATGAGATGAGGAGCTATATTCACTTACACAGTAGAAGTAAGAATTCATAGTCATAAGAATTTGTGTATGTCGACTTGTTCTGATCTGACCGTTGAGGAGACATGAATAGGAGTCTTGTGGAACTTAGAGGCTGTTAGGTTTTAAATCCATATCCCATTAAGGTTCCGACACACTAATAATCCAAAGGTCCGACAGAGCTTTAGACTACATATTTATGAAGATAAGTTTAAAAGTCAACATTGTTTTAACTTCTTTCCTTTTTCTTTTCTTTATTTTTGTTTTTACTTATTTTCCAAATAAGTGTTTGCTAAAGGACTAGCAAAGGTAAAGTATAGGGAAATGATGATTCCACGATTCATCGTCTTTATTCTTTTATTTTAGCTTCATTTTCTTAGTCAAACAACTATAAATACCCACTAATTCCATAATTTTACCATTTTGCATTTGTTAAAATTACATTTTTAACACTTTTTGTACATAAATAAAAGAATAAAGAAGAAAAGATAAATAAATGATGTATTTATGCAATAAATACATACTGACCCGTACCCCGAGAGAAGGTCAAGACTTGACTAGATCGACTAGGAATAAAGTAGGGGGAGATAGGGTCTTTTGTCAAAAATTCAAAAATAATTTGTACATAAATCCCTTGTATATTTGTATAAAATTTGTACTATTTTATTTGTACATATTCGACCTCAAATTAATTACTTTTGTAAATAAAAGTTGTAATAAAAATGTGTTGTAAATAATAAAAATATTTGCAAAGTAAAATAATGTACATGTTACCAATAATGACACTCAGAAAAAGCCGCAAAGTGATCATTGAAATACCAATTCCGGCTCCATACGAACTCAAATCGAACCAAACTCACTTCCATTATACTCTAAATTAAAATTATCTTTCAAATGGATGTGACTTAATAATTTGTGGAGTTACAGTTAAAAAGTCGGTTTTCTAGGGTGTTTTGTGCAGTTTCACCATTATTTATTGTAAATATTTATTCATATTTATTTCTATTGATAATGTACATATTTATAAATAATATTTTCATTAAAAATAAAGAAAAAAATAGAAATAATAAAATAAAAAAATTATGTTTACACATTATTTCCCTATGCGTATATGTGTATAGTGTATTATATGTATATAATATGCGTATACAACTAACTTCCTTAAATAAAAATAACCAAAAAAAATAAAATATCTCACATTAATAAATAATTTATTTTAATTACGAAATTTGATTGATCTATTTATTTAATTCATTTATTTGATTTGAAAACATTCCATGTATAAAAAAATTGATTTTCTACCTTAACTAAAGACCATTGAGGTGGCTAATTAAGTTTTGTAAATTACTTATTTAAATTATTTTATTTAATTCCTAATTTTGTTTTTATTTAATTTATTTATTTATTTATTTAAATAACCAATCAACACCTTCCTCATTTGTAGATATTTTCCATTTTTAATTTTGTCTTCTTTTTAATGGGCTCCTCCTCCCTCATTTCCTCTCGATCAATCTTTGGAGAGAGGAGCCCGATCTCCGAGCGCAACTCGTTGCAGAAGGGTGCCCAACCTCCGATCCGGTCGGTGACAGCGATTCGGTCGTCATCGAGGCCATCACGGCGTGTCCAATCCTAAGGTGAGATCTGATTTTAATTCTCGTCGTTTTCGTAGGTAAACCGTTGGCCTAATTTTTGCTCCCATTTTATACATCTCTGGATCCTTAAAAACCAAAAATTTATCCATGGGAAGAAAGCCGGCGAAGGCTATCTTCCCCGACTCGATCTCGGCTGTCGGCGATGCTTTCGAGCTCCAAAATGGCCGTGCTCCTTCCCGGGGCCCTCCTCTAGCTGCTGGACACTCCAAAAATCTCTGGTATCGATCGGAGTTCTCGCAAGGTGGCGACGGAGCTGTGGGGCCCCAAGCACCTCCGGCAATCGAATAAAACGAGCCCCAGGCTCGATTTATGCTCCAAGGACCTGCAGAAAAACGGAGCACGCACGGTGGTCGAAGTCACGGATCTCTCTTTCGCCTCGCCAACATCCATCTGCATTCACCCCTCCTAATTTTGTACATAAATAAAAAAAATATAACAAAAAAATATTTGGTTGTTTTTCTCTAACCTTTGTTTTGCAGGAAAAATTAAAAATAAAAAAATTTCTCTCTCTCTAATATTTGTTTTGCAGGTTCATCCAAAAAAATTATAAAAAAAATAATCAATTTTTCCCTGTTTACATTCCTATTTAGAAACATAAAAAAATAGTTGTATTTCTATTTACAGTTTATATAAGAAAATAAAAAAAACAAAAAAATAGATCACGGCCCAACAGCCCAGAGGCGTGTAACCACTCGTCGTCGGCCGCCCGCACCCCCAGCGGCGGCACCTGAGACGAACGGCTCTGCCACGACAGCCCGCTCCATCCGCCCACGCGAGGCGGCCCATCCCTGGCCGCGACCTCCAGCGAGCTCTCCCGCCGTCGACGTCCGCGCCACCCCTCCAGGTCCTCCCTCGCGCGCACCCCCGCGTGGAATCTCCTTCACCACCGCTACCCACACCGAGCCCAACGCTGCGACTCCGACCGCGCGGGCAGCGCCGCCCAGCGTCCACCGCGTGAGCACGCGGCTGCGCGCTTCACTCCAACGCCGCTCCTGCTCACCGTGCGCCCCTCTCAGTCCGCGCTGATCCAACCCCTTACACCGCTCTGCGTGCGGGCGTGCTTAGCTGCCTGCTCCCGAGCCCTCCGTTCAACCCACGCCCGTGACCTCTGCCCTAGCCGCGGGTTGTGCTGCTCGCACTCTGCCGTAGCTTCCTCCAAGCCGTGCTCCGATCTCCGGCGTGGGTGGCGGCCGTGCTCCAAGCCCCCATCTTGTTGAGGGTGGCGGCTGCACTTTGTCCTCCCCTTTGAGAAGAGACAACAGGAACCCTAGGGCAATAATAAAAAAGATATTTAGAACAATTGTGTATAAGGCCTTAGTTCTTTCAGAAATTACAAAGATGCCCCTACCAACTCCAAAGCACATTTCTTGCATGTGATTTACTGGGTCAATTGCGATTTTGATTCTATATGTTATTTTTGATAATTTCCGATGTAAAAACTTCAAATACTTACATTTTAGTCCCTGCATTATCAGACTTAAACTTTGCATGATTTGCTTATTGGAATAAATATTTTTATTGTTCGAAAAATTCTCAAAAAATGGTGTATGTTCCTACTGTAGTTCTCATCATTGTGTAAATTTCTCATCAATTTTTATTGCCATTTTTTATTTTATAAAAAATAAAAAACAGTGATATTTTGTCTGTCCGAAGTTACAAAATTCATAAAAATTCAACAATTTGCTTAAAAATTTTAAAAAATTAGAGTAGGTGTATTTTGTTTTGTTCTAATTTCTGACCAATTTTCATGCATTAAATCTTTACAAAACTCCAAAAAATTGTAAAATACTAAAAATCTTAAAAAATGTAGAAAATTCTAGAAAAATTCAAAAATTGTGATTTTAGTTTCTGATTGTAGATATTGTCTTGTAGTTTCTATAAAAAAATATGTTTCAGGGATTTTGAGTACTTAAAGGATTTTTAACTTGCAAAATACTCCTTCCTGTGCAGTGTTTCACTTATTTTATACTGTTTGATTTTTAGAAAATCACAAAAACATTGGAAAATTTCGAAAAAAATCGCCAAAAATATTTTAAAATATATAAAATACAAAAATATTTTCTATTAAATTTTTTGAGAATTTTTTTACTATTTTAAAATATATATATATATATACAAAAAGAGTGAGGTGTTGTGTGTTGTGTATTTTTATCTTTTGTGCCTTGTTTTGAAAATAAAAAAAGTCAAAAACCACTAAAAATCATTTTGAAAAATTGACTACAGAGTTTTTAAATCGTGCTCCTTATGTTCGACCATGGTCGCTATACGAGATAAAAGAATAGCGAAAGCTGCTTACATTGTTTTTATTGATTCATCTTATCTTAAGTGGTTTAAATTATTTTTCTCGTTGACTGAATCGCGCGGTTTAGAACGATAATTGTGAATTAATTATCCATCTCGACCGTACGGATTTCATCTTATATTTTTTCTTTTCTTCTTTATTTTTTTTATTTATGTATAAAAAGTGTTAAAAATGTAATTTTAACAAATGCATGAAAAATGATAAAATTAGGGAATTAGTGGGTATTTACAGGTGTTTGACTAAGAAAATGAACCTAAAATAAAAGAATAAAGGAGATGAATGGTGGATTCATCATTCCCCTATACTTTAACTTTGCTAGTCCCTTAGCAAACACTCATTTAAAAATAAGTGAAAACAAAAATAAAGAAAAGAAAAAGGAAAGAAGTTAGAACAATGCTGACTTTTAAACTTATCTTCATAAAAATGTAGTCTGGAGCTTTGTCAGACCTTTGGATTATTAGTGTGTCGGAACCTTAATGGGATATGGATTTAAAACCTAACAGCCTCTAAGTTCCACAAGACTCCTATTCATGTCTCCTCAACAGTCAGATCAGAACAAGTCGACATACACACATTCTTATGACTATGAATTCTTACTTGTACGGTGTAAGTGAATATAGCTCATCCTTTCAGAAGTAACAAAGAAACATCCTCTCTCAACAAGGTACCTCTAATCCCCCAGTCTAGCAACTCTTTCCTCGAGGAGCGAGGATATTCCCTTCTAAGTTCAAGTACAACCAGCTCAAGAAGAGGGGATGAGAAGAGAACGGACGGTAACCAGTGTAGTTACCTATCCTTGGATGCATGACCAGTGTAGCCATGTCACGCGCTGCAAGCTAAAAAATATTTGACTTTGAAGATCTAATTCTCTTTTTTTCACTTGTGTATACACTCCGGCAGGCATTTTACATTTCAATCAGGCCTGTCTACTTTTGGAGATTTTGCATTTTTTCTTTCTTTTTTTGACAATATATACAAGGTGCAGCATGTACATAAGGAATTTTTCCTATTGAGCCAATAGACTATCCCTCTTTTGAAGCATTATTGCAACCCCACAGCTCCTGTCTTTAGCCATCAACATCACCAAACCAGGTTGAGACACACTACCCTCCCTAGAGGAGGACGAGAGGTTTCGCCTAGATGTACTACTCTCGTATGCTACCCCAAGCCAAAAGATTCTTCCCCCTCACTACCTCCTCCATGAAGAGCTGCGTGTAGAGTGCATTGTCCAAGGTAAGCCACGGTCTGAAAGAATCATACGTGTGTTGTTAAATATTCTACTTAGACTCATCAAGATGACATGTGAACATAGTCTTATGGACTCAAAGAATTAAGTCACCAGGACCTGAAAAGTCTTAACTCCAAATCTTATAAGGTTCCTCTGAAATTAAGCGGATTGAGCTCCAACTAAGCTCCATTCTTCAAATTTATTCCAGACTTAGTTTAATCGTCAAGACTATCCTGAAAAATGCACATGCCAATGCAAGAAAATATGTACAATGCAAAGAGAAAAAAATCGAAACAATTTTCAAAATTTTGAAATTTTTATGGATTTTTGAAAAATGATGCACATGCAAAAGTTTTTTAATACAAAAAGTTAGTAATATATACAAGTATATACACAGTTTTTTTTTGAATTTTTTTAGATAAGGGTTAAGGATTATATACACATATTTACAAAGAAATGAGTCAATTATTTACCGGAGTCATGAGAAAGGATTTACAACTTGAGTGATTTATTCAAATATATACACTGTTGGAATTTTTTCCTTTTTTTCCTACTTTTTTTATTCATTTTTTTGTGATGCATATATTTCTCAAATTTATTTGAAAATAACTTTATAAATAATTTTGAAAACTATAGTCCAAAATAGTTTTTCACACAATTTTACAATCTTTTACAATCATTTGAAAACAATTTTGCAAACATTTTTCAAACAGTGTATATAGATTTTCAAAAAAAGTTTTCAACCATTTTCCCAAACATTTGCAAATAGTTTTACAAAATCTCTTTTTTTTCACACAAAGAGAAAAAAATTTTACAAGACACAATCTTTTTACAAAGGTTGAAAATATTTTTCAAACATTTTTCAAATAGTTTTCAAAAGATTTTTCAAATAGATTTTCAAACTACTTTCAAAATATTTTTCAAAATATTTTAACCAGACTTATTAATCAATGTGTACAAGAAAACATTTCGAGGAGCTTCCTGCATTTTTCTAGTTTTTTTACCAGTATTTACACAATATTTTAGCCATGAAAGTACGAGTTATGGCTAAAGTATATATACAATATATACGATGCCCTTGCATAATTATACCTAATTTTTACACTTATTGTGTGCCATTTGAAAAAATTCATTACTTTCAATAAGATTAAAAATATATATAAGGAAATATAACTATATGAGACCCATCAGATATGATATTGTTAACAAAAAAGATGAATACATTATTATTATTGTTACATGTTGAAGCAAGAAAAGATCATGCCCACGTTTAAATATTAATACAAATAATTTTATTATTTGAAACAATAATAATAATCATCTAAAAATGTATAATTAATTAATTTATCGTGATGATCATCAATATCTAAAAACTAAAATCATGAATCACACATGATATTCAATATACAGAGGAACAACATACACAGTGGTGAACTTACTCATGTGGTGATCAATAGCATCTTGCAAGTATTGTCATGCAACATATGACTCACATAATAAGATTGTGAAGTAGTGATAAATCCATGATTTATCATCATAACTCTTATTTTCTATCCTCCTTTCTTAATCTATTCATTTAAATGTAAAACTAATTCACTAACTTTAGCATCCTAATTATTGTATATAAATAATTAATTAATATGTCCCATTTTCAAATTGGCTAAAAGCCTTCGTAACTTAATTCATATAAATGCCTTGCCTTGGGTGCAATTTTGTCAGGATTATGGTCATACTAGAATTAGGAATCTTAATGAGATGGGACTATTAATCCTAATAATAGTTCAGTTGTATTCTATTTTTAGTCATAATGGGAATATGACTATAGAGTTGTCACCAGACTTTATATAAAAGGGGTGGGAGACATTGCCATAACACCACCGCTACAATAATGTAACCCCTTGAGGGAGGGGGTGAGAAAATGCATGGAAAGAGTTGTACTCGTTCTCAGGTGGTCGCATGAGGTGACCGACCACCATCATATCTAGTTGTCTTTTCTTCATGTGCTTCCGAGGTGGTGGACGATTGCGCATCCGCATCTGAATCAGGTGATTCGTATTCTAATTGGTATCTGAGCAGAGACGATGATGGATCATGTCCCAACAACTGGTATCAGACCAGAATTAGTACTACTTCCACTCCCATCAATCTTTGCTTTCCATTTTCAAGGAAAATCTTAACTCTTCCAACAAATGTACACATGATTGATCAGCCTTAAAGTTAACTGCCCTCTGGCAGCTTCGGAAAGAGCGTCGCAAAAGATTTTGGAAAGTGTTAGCTAGGCTTCTCGACTGCGTTCTTTTGCTTGCATCTAATCTTCTGCGTGACAATACTTAACTTGTCAACTGCATTATTCTACAAAACTGTCTAACTAAGATGGGGAGCGGTAAATAGAGGTTGAGAGCAACCACAAGGAGGAAGACTTTCTATGCCACTTTTGGGGTGATGAAAAAATTGAAACTTTTTATTTTATCTTTTTATGCTTTCTTTCTGCGAGTCGAATTCTGTTCGGCTCGAGAGTTAATCTCCTCTTTTGTATATTTAGTTGAACATTGATTTTCTCCTTTGCGCTTTCCCTTTTCTTTTGGCATGTAGGTTTTAGTTAGGTCAGACTTAACCCGCTTAGATGAATATAATATCCCTATGCTTACTCAAATATACATCTTTACATGTTTTCAAAATATTTCATTTTAACAGGTAAGATAATATGTTTCGATGTATCAACCCGATTATTTATATATTTTGACCCTAAACTCACATGCATTCTTTTTGAAAATGACTGAATCGAGTACCCACTATGACTTGACCATCGTTCCATTGAAGATTGAATACTTGCGATGCCATGAAAACGTCTCATAAAAGAGTTCAATGTGGCTGCCCGCAAGGGGCAGCCAACATGGCTGCCCCCGGCCTTATTTTGATTTTTTTTATTTTTTTTCAAAAAATGTCGCCATGTATATTCATCCCTATATCCCTCCTATATGTCATTCGAATTTCGTCAGAAACAGAGACTCCTATGGCCTCCATCCAGACAGTCATTTTTTAACGGTAACAGGATTTTTTGAATCGACACCATCTCGATGGAGGCTGTAGGAGTCTCTGTTTCTGATGAAATTCGAATGACATGTAAGAGGGATATAGGGATCATTATACATGATGATATTTTTCAAAAAAAAATAAAAAAATTTGACGAAAATACTTTGGCTGCCCGCAAGGGGCAGCCCCATTTTATCCCTCATAAAAACTTCCGTGTGGAAAATTGTACTCCCCCTGTATATTTAGAACATGTGGACACACTTATCTCCCTAACGTGCTCGTCATGGATCCGTAGGGACTTACAAGTATGCTTAAGTGTCTGTTTGATAGCAATTACACCAAATATGGTGAAAGAATACACACGTATAATTATTAATAAATTTACCGTCATATTAATATACTAAAACAAATAACGATGCTGATCATGCTGCATTGCTAAACGGCCTTGTCCTTATTGCTGGATTTATGTGCTCTGAAATCATTTTTTAAAGGATAAAAAATATACAGAATATTGTTTTTAAGTATCGATGTACTTTGATTCACTGGGAACCTTTACAGTTTACTATTCACCCATCCCAACCCAACCCAACCCAGTCCAACTCTGCAACCAAATGAGTCCTGTGCAAGCATGTACTTTGAAAATGGAAGTCAGTGAATCATTTTGGATTTGTTTGGAACTTGGGATACAACCAGGGATATTCAATAGTTTAGGGTCAAACAGGTACCCGCCCTGACCTAGTGATCTGATCCTAATTCACGAGTACCCGTGAAAAAATATCCGGATCAGGTACCGGTAAATTGTCGACCCATCAAAACAGATTAACCCGACGGAAAACCCACTTGAAGAACCGGGTACCCTGTTGGGTTATCTGACCCCTCTTGAACAATTGCCCTACTGCAGTTGGAAATGGGAAGTTCTGCTCTTCTAGCCGTTCTCGGTCACAGCTCCTTGCAGGCACTACAAGAAAAAAATGCTTTTGGCGAGCACAAATATCCTCCACAAGTGCTCTCCAAGTGCTCTCTAAGTCATTTGGTGAGCACATGTGCTCGTCAAGCTTCTGCTCGTTAAAAACCTAGTCGCTAGCTTATATTGGCGAGGACATGTGCTCTCTATTAAAAGTGGGCGAGCTCATGTGCTAGCCAAGTCCTAGCCAAGTGCTCTCTAGGTCATGTATTAGTTAGCACTTAGGTAGAACTTGGCTAGCACACGTGCTCGCCAACTGTGGAGAATATGGAAAAAATATATAGGTTCTTCGGGATTTCGAAGCCCCGTTGAACCCGTATGACCTACTATAAATTCATTTTAAAACTCTTATATTATATAAAAATATTTTATGCCAAGTTGGAGACACATACTTCAATTTCATTGCTTTTTTCTCTTCTAGTGTTACCCTAATTTCTCATACACATTCTTCCTCTCTCATTCATAACATTATAGTGTACAAGCATACACAATAACATACACTCGTAACCAGTAACACACATAGGTATCCTAACACAAACACCATACTGACATACAAGCACTTCATATCTAGAACCAAAACTCTATACTTACACACTCTAACTATCTAACAAACATACACACATTATATCTCTTGCAGACATGCTAAAATATATACATACAGTTGGAAATGCGAGCCCACGGCGAGCCATTATGCAATAAATGTTATTGCAATTCACTCCTTAATATGAAATAAAGAATACATAATTTGCATAATAGGTCCCTTAGTACAATTAGGGTTATGTACCATGGCCATCTTGATGATCATACAGCTGTTGATTCAACTATTGAATCATAGAGGCTGGTGCTTGGATGAATATCTAAAGAGTTAGATTGAGGACTCATCAAGCACCGTCAGATGATTGTTAAGAGATGATCTCCAGCCTGAGTAGGAGATGGCAATCCTTATCTCTGAAGGTCGATATCTGACCGACCTCTTGATGCAAGTCCTCTGCATAGGAATAGAGATTCGGAGGTGTCAGATTAGTTAGGTCAAAGAGTTGACTTAACGAGATCGAGATAACCACAGTCCTATATCGCATGCTGTCATGATATAGGCACGCATCCTCTGACCGGAGACAGATGTGTTGCTATATGTCTAAGTATGTACATTTGGCAGACCAATAGGTTGATGACCTAATCAAGGTCTACACACCGGCGCGCTGGTGTGCATATAAGGGCATATGAGTAATACGATCTCTCAAAGGGATCATACAGGTTCAGTTACTGAACCGAAAGACATGAACTCACTCATGAAATATTGGAAAGAATCAAATTCTGTGTGCACGGTCGTCTCGCTTTGGAAGCTTGACTGAATTTGTAGGTTTGATATATACTTTTGGAAAGTATATGATCAAGACCTAGGTATGATATACGCTTTTGGAAAGTGTATGATTGATACCAACTCCCAATGATCGAATGAGAAACTTATTGACAAAACCATGAAGTAGACAGTATAAAGTTGATCCAATACTTCGGGTTTAGTCTGAGTCTTCTAGTATGTAGGATGTACAGGTATTGGGAATACCTGAGGGTGATGTGATCATAAACGATTGTATAACCATGACGCTTCCATTGCTAGGGAGTGATGAAACGGGTCTGGATTTTAGTGACTCCTCTCAGTAGAGAAGTGATCTGATCTTGATCCAAGTGTTGGACATTGATCTGAATGTGATTCAGATACAATGAGAAGATTAGATTTACGGTCTTGATTTAATCAAGCATCTATGGGAGGCACGCGATCTGGATTTGAGATACGATCTCAATATCCATGTCACTATATGTAGAACAATACAATCACCCTGTCCTTATCTCCAAGTATCTGCGGAGAAAGCGCATTATCCTTGAAGGAGTTCATGGATAATTCTATTGTTGATTTATGTATCCGAGCATTGAGAAAATAGATAATTAAATGTGATTTAATTATCATGAGTAATATCAATTTGATTCATATTATAAAGAGAGTTATCTGAGATAATTAAATGTGATTTGATTATCAAAGATGTGAATAATGTGAATGTGATTCATATTATTTGAGAACAAGAGAATAAAGATCCAAGATGATTAAATGTGATTTAATTATCATGGATATGAATAATGTGGATAGCAATATCCATATTAGTCATATATATTATAAATGTGATTTATAATATATAAGAGAGAGGTATTTGTGATTTACATTTGTTAATTAAATGTTAATGTGAATTGGATTCACATTGGACATTGAATTGAAAATGTAATTTACATTTTGTTTTGGGTTGTGAATATGATTCACAAAATTTCCAATGCCATGATTGCAATGTTCACAAAATAAATTGGATTTATTTTTGTGAAATAATTTGTAACAAATGTTGTTGCAAATATTGGAGAGAATCATGAGATAATGTAATCTCATGCAATAGGAAAAAGGAAGCTCCCTTCCAAATGAGGAGAGGGGACGACCACAATTCCATAAGGAATGTGGTAGCCGTCCACCCTCCTTATGGAAGGAGGCTTGCCTCCTTTCTTATCTCTCCAATGGAGATTGATTTGATATAAATCAAATTATATTTAATATATATTTGATTTTTATTAAATTAATTGTTGTTGTGTTTTTAGCAACAAATCATGACCATTGAAAGAAACATAAATTAATGTGGACCACTGGATTTGTGTTGACACATGGATTGAGATCCATGGATCCCAAAACCCTATAAAAGGAGAGGCACCCCATTGCTCTTCTTTGCACATAAGTGAGACAACAAGTCTCTCTCTCTCTCTCTTTCTTTCTTTCTCTTTCTCTCCCTCTCATGGCCGTCCACCATGGATGCCCTAGAGAGGCTCTCCATCGCCGCGGCACCGTCGTTATGTTGCCCGATGTTTTGCTCGTGGAACTCCGTCTACTTCGGCATGCCTTGCTCGTGAAGAAGACGTCGGATCTCGTGTGTTGAGATCAGGAGATCCACCGTTTGGATCATCAACATGGATTGCGAGAAGCACGCGGTTCATCCCCGCACTCGCAAGCGTCTCCTCCGACGGATCGGACTTGAGACAGGAGGTCTCTTCGTTTAGAGACTTGATCGCAACCACGCTTCAAGAGGTAAACCTAATACTTGGTTGTGGTTTAGACGAAACGATCCGAGAAGTGTTCTTGGATCATGTGGTTTTGTCACATGAAAATTTTAATTTCCGCTGCATAGAACAACTAGTGCGATTAGTCGTTCTTCGTCGTATTCGATACGACGATCACGTTTCCGTGATACGCTTGAGGATCTAATCATATCCTTCAAGTGGTATCAGAGCCAGGTCGGTGGTTTTGGATACGATCCATAAACCGAGGACGACTTGGGTTCATTAGGGTATGCGAAAGTTTTCTTGCATTTCATTTTCGCATCTCTGTTTTGATATTATTTTCGGCACTGTTTAAATTGTTTAAACACGAAAATAATATTTGTATTTTATTCCCCATTAAATAAGAAAACCGTAGGATCTGAGTTTGCGTGATTTCGATCCGTTTGCTCTAGATATGCTCATTTTAGTGAACATGTATCCATTGTTTCGGGGACTGCGGATCATGACGTAATTAAGATATTAATTGCGGATTTGAAACATCTTGAAAAGCGTGCAAATCACTTGGGTTCTGTTGTAAATCAAGTTAGCAAACTTCAGAAATTTACTTTGTTTAATTTGTATTTAAATTGATTGAGATATGGTATTTTTAGTAAGTGAGGGTCACTGCTGAAAATACTTTCCTAATCAAGAACCTAGTGATTGTCATTTAATTAATTAGTGAAATTACATTGTTTAATTTCCTGGAATAATTATGCATAAATATTTGTGAAATATTTAATGATAATTATGTCCTTAAATGACTTTTCCCTAACCAACAAATGATTAGATGTGATCTAGATCAAGATTGGTTACATGATCTACATGATCAACATTCCAACAAACATGTTGCTTGAATAGGACTTGGGATTTGTTTAGCAAATCTTATTATAATGTTAATCAAAATTGTTTTGATTATTACTATATGGTATAATTTCAGTTGAAAAACCGATGATCATCTCAAGTACAAAATGATCTATTTTGCATTATCCTTTCCCGAGGTGGATATGGTGTCTAGTCGGAGAGCATTGGGGTTGCGGGTTGCAACGTATGTGGTCCGTCCCACTCTCGTCGGTACTGGCCATGACAGCGGGTAGGGTTAGTATAATGCTTAAGAAATCATGATGTATTTCTAATTATTAAAATTCGAAATAATACGTATTTGAGATAATACCATAATTCAAGTAACTATTAAAATGTTTGTTGGATATTAATTGGATCATTAATTTAATATGATTAGATTAATTGGAATCCAGTTAAAAATTAAAACACTCTATGAATAGAGATGTTATTTCCCTTGGAAGAATTAATCATAATGAATATGATTCATAATGATTAATTAGAATTTGAATATGATATGGAGGATCACATAAGTGACATCCATGGTCTCCCGTCAAGGCGAAGGGTTTCGTCGCCAGGGATTGTATGTAGGAGACGCCTGTCCGAAGTGACAGCTCCTGTATGCAAGCGCATCTGGATCGGGCTCTTTGCTTCTCAAAAGAGTAAGGCCGTATACGTAGTGACCCCAATATCGGATCCTCATATTATTGGGGCGATATTGGATTGCGTATAGCGAGTATTATTCCTGTTTACGATTGGTTCAATTAACGACGGGTCAACATCGCCTTAGGGGTGGTGGGCCCGGGTGTTAAAGACCGAATTGGGAATGCAAGTTGGACTTGCAAGGCGGAATGTGTTCCCGCTTCTTTTTATCCGAGTTGCAGATTCTCATATTATTGGGATGCAACAAAGATAAGGAAGGAGATCCCAGATCTTGTTGAGATATAATGGTAAGTATATCTCTTACATTGAAAGTAATTAAGGGAATGAACTTTCAGTGTTGACAAGACAAGACAACTTTGATATAAAAATCCTAAATCAAAGTAATATATATATATATATATATTTATATATTTATGCAAATTTCTTATTTCAGATAATCCTTCATTAAAACCCACTCAATGATATACTCAATAATAACCAGTAAAATATCATGGATTGGACTCATGATCGAGATATTGTACTTGCAATTGGACACATAATGTATGTGGTTGCAATGTGCAAGTTTCCTCATAATATTGAGGAATGACAATTAAATAGATAATAGGACTACAACCCTAGGGTTTGTATGTCTCTATAGTCTTGATCTCTCATCGGATGTACTTTGGAAGTGACATGTCGATGATGATCACAATTGTCAAATAATCCTTATAAAATTAATGAAGATATTCTGGCATACATATGTGCTCTTGACATTTAACATGAATGAGATGGTTCACTGCATCATGCAGAATGGTGGTTTTATAAGAGATGATGTATTCAAATTGTTTGAGTACCTACCTGAACCTATGTTTTAAGAGTTTAGATGGATGTAGATGATGAGTGTCATCATTCTACTATCTATACTCTGGTCATTCATGAAGCTTCATAATATTCATATTGTATGAATTTAATGAAGCATGTATAAATATTGAAATGCTCTTACATAAGAGATCCTTAGTCTTAAGCAATGGTTGCTTATAGATAAAGGGAGCGCAGTGGAAGCATGGGTTGGACCCGAGTAAGAAGTATGGTCAAAGAGTTGACTATACATCTATGACTTCCATATGTCATCCGAAGAGTTGGATGAATGCCAAACTGCAATAAGTTGATGTGTTGATAGTATGACTATCAAGTCTATCTAGAATCCTTAGAGAAGGACTCGGATGGAGCATCAGATTAATCTACATAAATCATTGATAAGATAAAGTCAAATAATTGTATCTCAATCTTCTGATGACATTTGCAATAGGTTGCATATGTTTTAGAAGACTAGAAAATTTGATCTTAAAGGTTTATAGTTATCCACATGGATATTGATGCAATTATTGCAACAATCTTTGTTGGATTGATAGACTTGTTAATTTCAGTGGGAGAGTCCTTAGTCTTAGAGAATGTCTGTATGACCTAGATATAAGAATACACTCATTGTTTGTTTCTAAATGTTGGAAATAAACATGAATTCTGAGGTAGAACTATCATAAAGAGTTATGATGGAGATATTTCAGATAGTAATCTAAAATCTAGTGGACTCCACTAAATTAGAAAATTGATGAATGGCTCATTAACATTTCTAAATGCTGAAATTAAAACTTAAGATCAATATGAGGATAAAGATCATTTGACAATGATCTAGCATCAAGCTTTGGACATTTGTTTATTGATTTGATCAATAGACAAGTAAGAGATGAAACTTTAGAATGTCTAAAATTTCAAAACTCACATACTTATGAATATTGTATTCAAAGTAAAATGTCCAATACACCCTTCTTAGAGAAAGGTGTAAGATGCCAAGGTATTCAGGATCTCATGCATATTGATGTATGTAGATCATCTATATCATAGTAAACATTATGGATATGTGATATCTGTTGATGATTATGTATGATATGAGATTTCTTCTCTTCACCTAAGAAACCTTTGAAATGTTCAAAGATTTCATTATTTTTGGTTTAGAACCAAAGTTTGAAGGAAGATAAAATGAATTTGATCTAATCTAGGTAGCAAGTACCTATAAATTCAAAGAATACATTATAGAGATATGAATATCACTTCTATCTCAATCCTCCTAACACACCTTAACTCAATTGAATTATAGGTAGATACAATTGGATCATGTGTGACATGATCTTATCAATGATGAATTTTAGCATAATTATCTCTTAGTTTCCAGGTATATATATGTGTAGTAGAGACTACAATGTATATCCTTGAAAAGGTTCCATGCATGATGGAATCTAGCACTTGAGAGTGTTGCTTCATTAGGAAAATAAAAGATGGTATTGGATACCTACTTTATGACCTTGAGATTCTTAAAGTATCTCATCTCTAACAATGAGATTCTTAGAGGTAGAGACTCTTAAGAATCAAGATGAAAAATGAAGTATAGGAACTCATTTAATCTTGAGAAGATAATGACGCTCCTGAAATTGGAAAATAAGAGGACAATTAAAAATGAAACACTAATACCTCTTCAAATGAGTTTGAGGATGGATTCCATGTGTCAGAGAAATCTGACAATGATTGAACTTCATGTGATGAAGCTTCTGAAGATCATAGCATGGATAGATGGATGTTAGCAATAAAAGTCTAATGTAGACTTCATATGCAAGTGTTGTATATGGACCCTCGTGGATCCACCTATATGGGTAAAACCTGTAAAGGTGTAAATGGATCTTCAAGAGAAAGGGAACCTGATGAGAAGGTAGAGACCTTCAAAGCACGGTTTGTAGCCATGAGCTACACACTGGAAGAGAAGACATTGCTTGCAATGAGACTTGCTCTTCGGTGACCATGCTTGAAACCATCAGAATATTGCTAACCTTAGCTACACAACTTGACTATTGCATCTTCAAGATGTAAGTCAATATTGCATTCCTCTATGAATACATCTCTGAGGATATTCACATGAAGTAGCCCCAGGGCTTCATGGTTGAGGAAAGCAAGGTGTAGAAGCTAAGGAATCCATCTATGGACTCAAAGAAGTTTCTTGAAGTTGGATCATAAGATTTGATGAAATTATAAATGTTATGATTTCAGATAGAATCTGGATGAGCCATGTGAAGCTTAGTGGGAGTGCCTTTGTGTTCATCGTGCTAAATGTAGATAAAATCCTAATCATTTGGAATGATATAAGGATGATAATAAGTGTTTTATAGACTGACTATTCCATATCTTGAAATATGATTTCAAATATACCTCTTAGATCTTAGTTCTGAAGTTGTTCAGAAGCCAAGAGAAGAGGATAATTGGACTATCACATTAGTAGTACACCTTGGACATATTCTATTTTATGGAAAATCCCAAGAAAGGCTTCCATCCCTTAAGATATGGTTCTGACCTGTCTGAAGGGATAGCACCTCAAAGAGTTGAGGAAGTAAATGCTAGAACTACTTGCACTTGTGCATTAGTTACGAGAAGCTGAGTGTATGTTAGATGTGTACAAAAGCCAGATATCTACCATGTAGTGGGAGTAGTAAAATGTTACTAATCCTACTATGGAAATAAAACACTTAATTGCAGTAATAATAATATCTTCAAAGATGATGAAACTTAGACCATGTAGATAGTGATCTATAAGGGTCTAAACTTTAGATACCTTAGGAGATAGAGATCTCCGGGAATGAAGGTATTCTAATAAGGATTATGGGGATACTGGTTATGATGTCAGGGACATTGTAACCAACTAGATTGAGTATTGATTGCATGAGATGCAACATTCGCATTAGATGCGAGCACTGTTACTGGAGATATGCAAGTGCCGTAAAAGGACTTGGCGTAGTCTCGTGGGAACAGAGTGACTGATCAGCTTACCTAGCTATTTTCTAAATAGCCTATGATTGTCACATGAGTGAGGGTTTAAATGATTAGCCCATTAATGGCTCTTTGGGCTAGTGGGAGATTGTTGGAAATGCGAGCCCACGGCGAGCCATTATGCAATAAATGTTATTGCAATTCACTCCTTAATCTGAAATAAAGAATACATAATTTGCATAATAGGTCCCTTAGTACAATTAGGGTTATGTACCATGGCCATCTTGATGATCATACAGCTGTTGATTCAACTATTGAATCATAGAGGCTGGTGCTTGGATGAATATCTAAAGAGTTAGATTGAGGACTCATCAAGCACCGTCAGATGATTGTTAAGAGATGATCTCCAGCCTGAGTAGGAGATGGCAATCCTTGTCTTTGAAGGCTGATATCTGACCGACCTCTTGATGCAGGTCCTCTGCATAGGAATAGAGATTCGGAGGTGTCAGATTAGTTAGGTCAAAGAGTTGACTTAACGAGATCAAGATAACCACAATCCTATATCGTATGCTGTCATGATATAGGCATGCATCCTCTGACCGGAGACAGATGTGTTGCTATATGTCTAAGTATGTACATTTGGCAGACCAATAGGTTGATGACCTAATCAAGGTCTACACATCGACGCGCTGGTGTGCATATAAGGGCATATGAGTAATACGATCTCTCAAAGGGATCATACATGTTCAGTTACTGAACCGGAAGACATGAGCTCACTCATGAGATATTGGGAAGAATCAAATTCCGTGCGCATGGTCGTCTCGCTTTGGAAGCTTGACTGAATTTGTAGGTTTGATATATACTTTTGGAAAGTATATGATCAAGACCTAGGTATTATATATGCTTTTGGAAAGTGTATGATTGATACCAACTCCCAATGATCGAATGAGAAACTTATTGACAAAACCATGAAGTAGACAGTATAAAGTTGATCCAATACTTCGGGTTTAGTCTGAGTCTTCTAGTATGCAGGATGTACAGGTATTGGGAATACCTGAGGGTGATGTGATCATAAACGATTGTATAACCATGACGCTTCCATTCCTAGGGAGTGATGAAACGGGTCTGGATTTTAGTGACTCCTCTCAATAGAGAAGTGATCTGATCTTGATCCAAGTGTTGGACATTGATCTGAATGTGATTCAGATACAATGAGAAGATTAGATTTACGGTCTTGATTTAATCAAGCATCTATGGGAGGCCCGCGATATGGATTTGAGATACGATCTCAATATCCATGTCACTATATGTGGAACAATACAATCGCCCTGTCCTTATCTCCAAGTATCTGCGGAGAAAGCGCATTATCCTTGAAGGAGTTCATGGATAATTCTATTGTTGATTTATGTATCCGAGCATTGAGAAAATGGATAATTAAATGTGATTTAATTATCATGAGTAATATGAATTTGATTCATATTATAAAGAGAGTTATCTGAGATAATTAAATGTGATTTGATTATCAAAGATGTGAATAATGTGAATGTGATTCATATTATTTGAGAACAAGAGAATAAAGATCCAAGATGATTAAATGTGATTTAATTATCATGTATATGAATAATGTGGATAGCAATATCCATATTAGTCATATATATTATAAATGTGATTTATAATATATAAGAGAGAGCTATTTGTGATTTACATTTGTTAATTAAATGTTAATGTGAATTGGATTCACATTGGACATTGAATTGAAAATGTAATTTACATTTTGTTTTGGGTTGTGAATATGATTCACAAAATTTCCAATGCCATGATTGCAATGTTCACAAAATAAATTGGATTTATTTTTGTGAAATAATTTGTAACAAATGTTGTTGCAAATATTGGAGAGAATCATGAGATAATGTAATCTCATGCAATAGGAAAAAGGAAGCTCCCTTCCTAATGAGGAGAGGGGACGGCCACAATTCCATAAGGAATGTGGTAGCCGTCCACCCTCCTTATGGAAGGAGGCTTGCCTCCTTTCCTATCTCTCCAATGGAGATTGATTTGATATAAATCAAATTATATTTAATATATATTTAATTTTTATTAAATTAATTGTTGTTGTGTTTTTAGCAACAAATCATGACCATTGAAAGAAACACAAATTAATGTGGACCACTGGATTTGTGTTGACACATGGATTGAGATCCATGGATCCCAAAACCCTATAAAAGGAGAGGCACCCCATTGCTCTTCTTTGCACATAAGTGAGACAACAAGTCTCTCTCTCTCTCTTTCTTTCTCTTTCTCTCCCTCTCATGGTCGTCCACCATGGATGCCCTAGAGAGGCTCTCCATCGCCGCGGCACCGTCGTTATGCTGCCCGATGTTTTGCTCGTGGAACTCCGTCTACTTCGGCTTCCTTGCTCGTGAAGAAGACGTCGGATCTCGTGTGTCGAGATCAGGAGATCCACCGCTTGGATCATCAACATGGATTGCGAGAAGCACGCGGTTCATCCCCGCACTCGCAAGCGTCTCCTCCGACGGATCGGACTTGAGACAGGAGGTTTCTTCGTTTAGAGACTTGATCGCAACCACGCTTCAAGAGGTAAACCTAATACTTGGTTGTGGTTTAGACGAAACGATCCGAGAAGTGTTCTTGGATCATGTGGTTTCGTCACATGAAAATTTTAATTTCCGCTGCATAGAACAACTAGTGCGACTAGTCGTTCTTCGTCGTATTCGATGCGACGCTCACGCTTCCGTGATTCGCTTGAGGATCTAACCATATCCTTCACATACATACTAATACACACGAATATATGTATTATATTTTTAAATACAAATACGGATGCATAATCGGATATTAAATGGTGGATAAGGATGTAAAATTGATGTTAAATTGTGGATAAGGATGTAAAATTGATACAGATGAATACATATAATATTAAATATATCAACATTCAAATTCTGTATGCAAGTTTCACAGCCAGTACAGAAACCTTCAACAACAGCTCGTCGCCTTGGTGAGGCTACAGTAACAATCTACCACTCACTCTACACATTTTTAGCATACACCCATTTATAAGGAAATCATAATCACGCAAAAGCATCGAACCAGGTGTTCGTCATCACAAGGATTTTCCACAATAAGCTTTTAGTTTCAAACCTTGGCTCCATTTGCAGCCCTGACTTCATCTTCCGTTTCTTCCCGCGTCACCCAGACTATATCTTTCAGCCCAGTGGAGATGTTCTTGTAGAACTGCCAACAAAAAAAGCAAAGAGATTTAAGTGTGAACCGACCTAGAAAGAAAATGCAAGATACTGAATAATATAAACCTTGTGGAACTCAAGAGTGACGCCTTTCGACTTGCGAAGCTCAACCATGTTCAAGGATGGTGCCACCTCAAATATCTACAGAAAGAAACTAGTCATCAGTGTTCCCAGTTCAATCATCTATTAAAGAAGGCAGTGATCTGCCGGAATGTCTTGAGCACTTCTGTCGCAATAGACAAGTGACCTTTTCGTCCGGTTTTCTCGCCAAGCAGCTTCATCTGAACAAGTTATGAATCAAGAAATTACTAAGCAAGTGGATCTGTATTTGACGCGAAAAGAACATCATCTGATTGGCCAAAATATTGCAGAGATGGAAGTACAACGATGGTACCTTGTAATTCTGCTTCTCGACATTGAATCCAAGAAGCTTGGCCGCTTCCTCAATTTTGCTGATGATCTCGGTTGCATGAAACTTTGATGCAAAGCGTGCCTCTCTTTTGACAAAGCCCTGTAAATTGTATTTACGACTAATCAACCAAATCACATCACGGACTACACGCAGAGTCTACACCACTTTTTTCAGGATTATTTTGTGTGAAACCAAGAGTGGAGGTGTTTTTGTATTACCATTTGTTTCTCAAATAAGGTGCCAAGGTTTAGACCTTGAGAAGTAGAAATACGCTCGAAAGCATTTATTGTTATCGGTTTATCATCTCTCCTCTCCACAACAAGATTTGATGGTGCCTGCATCAATGGGAATATCTCAATGTTAGGGGAAAATTATAGTAACCGACAATCGCATGAGAGACTTACCACTGATTCATCGAAGATGTAATCCACATCATCGACAAGGATATCATCTGATGATTCAAATGCAGGAGCTTGGTATCCCTTCTTAAATCATTCGTTCTACGTTACCTCAACAATTGTGATACGCTGCACCATATCCATCAGAGACATAAGATTTAAGTTCTTAATAATCTCGTAGAGTATTTCAGAAAGCCTTACTGTTGCAGGGTTAGGATCTAGGATCTTCTTTATTAATTTTTTGGCACTTGTGGAGAACCATGAAGGACAAGTGAAATCAGCCTTGAAGATCTGAGAACAGTCAAATATAAAACTTATCTTTCGCGGATACATTCGTTTAATTCGTATTGGAGAAGGGGTGTGACCGCAATCACCTTTTTGTAGAGAGACATGAGATTCAGATCCTCAAATGGTAGATAACCCGCCATGAGAACAAAAAAGATGACTCCACATGACCATAGATATGCCTTTGCCCCATCATATCCCTTATTGTTGATGACCTATAAGGAGAGCAACCGAAATCAAGATCGAGAAAAATGCATGTAAGATTTAAGAAACATGAAGCATCATCGCTTGTTTAACAACCACTTTATGATCATATAAGCCAGATTATACCTTTGGGGCAACATAATTCGGAGTCCCACATGTTGTGTAAAGCAACCCATCTTCCTGCATAACAAGTCGCAATGTTTTATATATAGTAGCATTTAATAAGTAAGATGGTTGCAACTGAAACGATGATAGATCGAATCATTTCAATCATTAAAAAAGCCAAATGATCATGTGAAAGAATCCGATAGTTGTGATTCAATGCTTACTTTAACTTGCTGAGGAAGAGCACTTAATCCAAAATCAGTTACTTTAAGAGTGCCACTATCATCCAACAGTAAGTTCTTTGGCTGCAAACGACAAAGGTATATTATGCATAATGAGATCATCCAAGCTGCATTTCTACCACTTCAGCCATTACAATTCAACAGTCATAACTAATGCAGTTTTATTGGTTGTCCTAACTGATGTAGTTTGCTACACTTCTCCCAAATTCTACTGCAGAATCATAGCATTGCATATGCATGGAAAGTACGAATACCTGCCTGTTGTCATCAAATGATAATGGACAACCCATTTCACTAGAATCATTGTATTCCTAAGCAAAGTAGACTAAAGTAAGCATGGCTTCCCCGATGATGGACTCCTTCATGCTCAAACTACTTAGTTTTCAAACATTATACGAGGGCAAGAAGTACCAATGACTTTAATCATAGGCTAGACCAACATGCGGAATGGCGAGAAAATTTGTATGTAATCAATCAGCATTCCAAGATGAATAGATTCATCCTCGGATTTAGTTAAAGCATGTGGGAGATATCAATACATAAGAACATTGTAAAGTACAAGGAATCAGTATTATGAAACTCGACATGCTGACTCCGTAGTTAAGACATACATGAACAAAGGTGAGGATTTGTCTGGATAAATATGTTATATCTGCATGTACCGAGAACGTCCAACTCAAAAAGATGGTTTATAACCATGATCTGAATATAGGTATGTAAGGTTGACTAGCCATGGATGGAGATGCATTACTTGCCCGTTTCTCAGCCCTTGCAACGCTATTAAAGCCATATTCATCTATGACTCTAGAACGAAATTCTTAATAGCCAATTCAATTATGTATAAAAGAAGGCCAATGTAACTGAAATAAGATCTAAAGAAAATAATAGTATCCATATAGCACTCATGACTACTTATTTTCTCCTTTTGTATGCAAAAGTGGAAGAGTGATTGTAGACGACCACTAATGATAACTTTAAATCCCTGTGGTAAACACCTCTACTGTGGCAATAATCCACTACATTTATAAATTGCTGAAAATACTTCATGGCTTCTTCTTCCTTTAATCTTCCCCTTGAAGCCTAAACAGCAAGGACATATAGGATCCAATTCGGTAAATGTCCATCTCCACAGAAAAAAGAAACCACAACCTCAAAATATAAGAGGATAATGACTTGCAACTTTTTCAAAAAGTTCGTCACCTGTTACAAACTCCATTACAATGTATATTTTGGTCTTGCTGGCCATCACCTGCAGGCAATAAAAAGTTTTCATGACACATTAGCGATCTAATAATGGCCATGCACTTTTCTTATAAACCATAATGAACACTCAATCACAAATAGAATAGACTAAATCATTTCTCAATCACCTTTAGAATAGACTAATATTAAACATATCAATAGTAAATATATTAACTGAATGATCACCCAACACATTAGGATAGAGTAGCTATGAAATATATGCATAATAATTATTTCAACTGAATTGTTGAACTGGTAAATACTGCACCGGCTAAATTGCATCCTAACTGGGTAAATATAATCTATGGTAATTGATGAATCCACATTTCATCATCTTTATTCTATCATTTTGGCCTCAAAAATCCTAGCAAATGCGTGTAAATACCCTTAATTAGAGCATCTTAACATTCATGCATGTGTATGTAAATAGTGTATAAAATATTGTTTTTAAAGCCAAATATGTAGAATACATAAAAGAAAAGAAAAAAAATAAAATATTGTAAATATTTTATGACCCAAAACCCCAAGACCTAGGCATCTTGATGAATAGGTCGACAAGGAATAAAGTAGGGGGAGATAAGGGCCAAAATACAATAAAAATACCTTTTATTTTAATTCATTCTTTATTCATTTTGGGACTTATTTTTGGTTCTACTTTTTATACTTCAAATAAAGAAACTTTGTGCATGAAATTTGTATATAATTAATTAAATAAAAATACAAAATTGATTTCACCCAAAAATACTGTACAGATAAAAAGTTATGATCTGAATAAGATTCCAGAATCCTTCCCAGACCTGTATCTTGCAAATAAAAACTCGAAATGTACCAAACTCACTTTTAATTGTACATAAATTAAAATAAACTATTTAATGGAGGTGGTTTCATATTTTTCGGAGTTACGGTTTGAAAGTTGAGTTTTGAACCCATATTGTATACTTGTACAGATTAAAATATTCATTTTAATATTTATTCATTATTTTTATAATTTTATATTTTTATAATTTTGTAAATATTACTTATAACAGATTTGTATATAAAAATCAGTATAAAGACATAAAAGAAACATAAAATAAAATACATGTATACCATATACATAGGTATAATACCTATCCATATACCTATATGATTAATACTTATATTTTATTAAGTATACAAATTACATCAGAAAAATAAAATAAAAATATTTTTAAGTGTATAAAAGTATTCTATAACTTTATAAAATAATAAACAAAAATAAATAAATTAAAAACACAAAATAAAAATAAATTAATAATATATATAGATAATATATCTATAAAGGTTATAAAAGGGAACTTGTAAAATTATACCTCATAAAAATAATTAAAACCATATTAAAATACCTTATAAAATAATAAACAGTTTTTATTAAATAACCAAAAATTTAAAAAATCAAATACTATTTTTAATCGATTTTACAAAACTTTTTCCAGGAGTTTTTCCTGGTTGGTCCACGTGGACCAACCAGGCGCAAACCCTAGTTGACCCCGGTCAACTAGGCATTCTCCCCCCCATGTGCCTGTGTCAGACATTGGTTTGACCTCATTTTTGTCGAATTTCGTAGGCCGCATCTTTCACCAAATCATGCCAAAGCCTTGACAACTTTTGTTCCTCTTCTACCCATGAATCACACCCAAGGATCTTTTCGGGCATTGGATCATCACAGTGCTCCAGACTCCTTGGTCTTCTCGCCCGTTCGTCAACCCCATATAACGTGGCCTCCGACTTCGATTCGAATTTGAACCCCTCACTCCATAGTTTTAGCTCCCTTTTCGTGCCCCATCGCTCGAGGAAGGTGACAACTCCCTCTTGAGCGCTTCAGGCCGATCGAGCGAAGCCCGAGGCGGCTCCGATCACCTCCGCCATCTCGCCGGCATCGAGGTTCTTTACCTCCGATCTCCACCATCGAGGCAGCACCCTTCTCCCCTCTTTTCTTTTGCATTTTATCCCTAGCATCCTTAGGATCAGTCCCCCGTCGAGATCTTCACATTTTTTTCATCAAATCGAGCCGTACGTCTACCTCGCTGGAGCACATCTCCGGCCGAGTCCCTTCACGCCGTTTCTCGCCACCATTCCACCACCGCAGGACCGAGGAATTTTGCCCTGGTTCCTCTCACTCTTTCTTGTAGGTTCTTGGACTTAAACAAACACCTGGGGGCCATTTTGGCCTTCGTCGGAGATGCCCGAAGCTCCTCCAGCTCCGCCGTCGTCTCCCGCGATCCTCGGCCATCGTCGAGGCTTTTTGGGTCTGCCAGCATTCAGAGGAACACCACAGGAGTCTCCAACCTCCTTTTGAAGCCCAGAAGTTCGCCGGGGAAGGAGCTAGAGCTCGGAGGAAGTTGCCTCGCCGGCGCTCCTCCGCTGTTCTTGCTCCGGTCTTCGGAGCCGTTGGATCAAGGCGAAGCTCCAGCACGTCTACTAGCTGTTGGATCTCCTCTCGCCTCAACCGTCCGATCCACCGAGGAGGATCTAATCAAGGCCGTCCGAGAGAAGCGTCATCGTACAGCGAGAGCTCGCCACGTGGCAAGTGGGAAGCCCTCAACCGTCGGATCGCGCACGAGCCCTTAAGGCGTGGGTATTCTGCACTATAACCCCCGCCATTTTTGTAATTGTTATTTAGTTTATAAACATTCATCTGCCGCTCAAAAATTTTTGTAATAGAGTCAAACCCCCGTACTTTAGTTAATTGCATTTGGGTCCTAACCACGTCACCTCACGTGACCAGTTCACGTGAGGCGAGGGGCATTTTGCAAGGACCCCCTCACGGGTTTTGTTATTTCTATTTAGTCCAAGAACTTTAACAACACGTGTAATATTTTTGGACAAATTGCATGTATACCCCTGGAGTTTTGTAATATTGCATCCATACCCCTGCCAGGTCACGTGTTTATACACGTGGGCTTGGTGATTTTGCAGCAAACCCCTCCCGGGTTTGGGTATTTGTAATCAATCCAGGAACTTCGTTTATTAGTTGAAAACTTTTATGAAAATTGCACTTTGTCCCCTGGATGTTTGCTTATTTGCACTTATGCCCTTGCTAGTAGTGTAGTTTCTTGATGTTTTCTCTATTTATTTCATGCATCTACAAATTTCTAAAAATCACCAAAAAATTATCGTAGGCTCCTGTTTGCTTTCTTGTTCACGCTATATTTTTGTATTTCATTTTTATTGCATTTTCATATTTATTAAAAATCAAAAACATGCATTTTCAGCATTGTTTGTATTAGAAAATCCATAAAATTATAAAAACATTTTGAAAAATTCCAAAAAAAATTATATTTTGCTTGTCTTATCATCTTTTAGTGTCATCCAAAAACTACTAAAAATTTCAAAAACAAAAACCATAAAAATTAGAAAACCCTAAAAATCTTCAAAAAAATATAAAAACTTCTAGAAAAAATCCTAAAAATATAAACTCCGTTTCTCTACTTTCCTTATTTTATTGTCTTTATTTTAAAATTAATTTGAGGAATTTTGGACTGTTTAGTATTTTTCATCCTTCATTTTGATTTCGGCCAGTACTGTAGTTCACTATTTTCCTGTATTTTCACTTGTAAAAATACCAAAAATATTCTCAAAAAATCCCCAAGAATCACAAAAGCAGTAGAAATTATAAAAAGACCAAAAATATTTTATTTCATGATTTTGACTATTTTACCTATTTTTATAAATACCTTATCCCCTCTTTTCTTATATTATATATATACTTAATTATTGAAAAAGAAAATATAAAATATTATATATATAATATAAAAAGGAAATATAAAATCAGAAAATTAAAAACCAAAAATACAAAATACAAAATTAAAAATAAAATAAATAAATAAATAATATATATATAATTAATTAAAAAAACCACAAAAAATTGAATAAATTGTAGACATTTAATCACATCACATTTTTTGTGCATTATTTGCCCGATCTATCTTGTTTGCTCCCTGAGTTTGACACTCTACACATACTACACTATACACTTTGTTGTAGAGTTAAAAAGAAATTTGACTCCTGATGAACCGAAAATTACCCCCAAGCGACTAAGGGAAAAAGGTAGCTAAGGTCATTGCGACCTCAGTCACTCGAGATAAATCAGCTCAATCAAGAAAAGAGAAACAGACCACCAATCAAGCAGGTAAAAACAAGAAAATCAACAATAGTGGCCCTGGCTATGAGATTCGCTTGGTGTAGCACCCAGGGTCGGACTCAGGGAGCATGAATTGGCCTTGCAGCCTACGAAGTAGTCAAAAATGAAAATGAAGAAAAAAACAAGTATTTTTGTTGTTTTTTAACTATTTTTTATATTTTTTGGATTTTTAATAAATGAGGAAAATAAGGAAAGTCAAGAAACAGCACACTCAATAAATATTTATCACTCAACATGGTCCAAAATTCCAACAAAATATTTTTTATTTATTTAGGTTTTTTACTATTTTTAGTGAATTTTTGAAATTTTCTGATTTTTATATAATTTTCTAAAAATCAAACAAGGCAGAAATGATGAACTACTGTCCAACCAGGCTTCAAAGGACCATGAAAAATATCAAATGGTCCTATCAGATCCTGGAGGTATTTTTATGAAAAATAGAAGCAATAAAGAAAATTCAGGAAAAGAGTTTATTATTTTGGAATTTTCTACAATTTTTTAGAATTTTTATGAGTTTTCAGGGTTTTTTAATTTTTAGGTTTTATATGTCCAAAAATCACAAAAATTGCATAGAAAATCAAACACACAAAAACTATCAACTCCTATTTTTTCTAGAATTTTTAGAAGAGTTTTTATATTTTTTTTGATTTTACAATCTGGACAGACACAAAAACAATGGTTTTGAAGTTTTACCAAATAATAAAAAGCCTAAAAAATGTACCCAAAAATTAGGGAAATTGTTACACAGTGGCAGGAGCCATGTTTCCAAATCTCACACAATTTGGGTTTAATTTGCTATTTTATTTAAATCAAGCAAAGAGGCACAGTTCACAAGGACCTAAATGTAATAAAAACTAAGTCCAGTGGCCAATCAGTAACACGGCATAAAATCCTAGGGCCCAACGTGCAAAAAGTCCAATAAAACACGCGCAGAGCACGTGGACCAGGCACGGAAGGACTGAAATGTAAATCCTATTTCTAAAAAGATCAACCATAAAGCACAAGAAGCACATGATCTATATTTGCAAATTTTCCAGGTCTCACGTGTCGATGCACGTGGGCATACACAAACAAGGACTATAATACAATTAATCTAAACATAAAGGTCCAGACTGCAATGATTGAAAAATAAAAACAACTCTATCTGATATTTACAGGACTAATTAATAAAAACAAAAAGGGAAAGGGCCTACGGGTAAATTACCCCTTATTATCCGAAGGACGGGGGCATGCCACGTGGTTGATCTGACGCTCTAGATCAAGGGGCACCCCTCGCTGGATCTGACGGCTGGGATCAAGCCTTAGAAGGATCGACGGTCGGTGCAACTCCTCAGATGGACGGTTGGGAGAACGTTTGGAGCAACGGGCTGATCCAACGGCGGCGGAGGATCCTCGAAGAACAAGGCTCCGGCGAACTTTGCCGGAGCACCACGGGTGCGCTGGACCTCCTCGGGGGATGCAAAGGTATGGAACTGAACCGCCAAGGCTCCCGCAGATGATGGGTTCCTCCGATGACGCCGAGGAGCTCCGAGGAGCTCCGGCGATGAAGGCGGAGCTGGAGCTCTGTGCCAAGTGTCGAGACCCTCAGATGGGTCTTGTTGGCCCTGTAAAACAACACTAGGAAGACTCCTGGGTCGAGGGAAAACTGCCTCGACCCGGTGGGAGGCGGAATGGGGGTATGGGTGCGTCGGGGCGACACCCCTCCGGCGAGGCGACGGCGGAGGAGGGTGACTCCCAGTTCCGGGGCGAACTGGGTTGGATGGGAAGGCGTAGAACGTGAAGATGAGTATGACGGAGATGATGGTCAAGTCAGGCGAAGGAATGGTTGATCGGAGCGGGGGTAATCGATGAACGACAACGGCGGAGTGATTTGGGGGTAATCCAAAATTAGAGAAAAATAGGAAGAATTAAGGCTACCTGGTGAAGGTGGTCGACTGGGGATGAGTTGAGGTAGCTCTGGTTGTCGCCTTGAGGGTCGTCGGAGGCCCGAGGCTCAGGCGCTGCTCTGGGCGGCGCACGGCGGCGAGAAGATGCCGGATCAGTGGCGAGGAGCTCCTCCTCCTCTCTGCAACACGCCAATCCAACGCTGTCACTCGAGGGAATCGGGTGGAGGTCCTGGGTGGAAGAAGCGACGCCAAAGATGGCGTGACTTGCGGTCGGAGCTTCAGCTATATAGTGTGAGGGGTCCGCCAAGAAGGGAGTCGGGCACACACGTCGAGGCACGGACCCCTAAAATCCACCCCGGGCGTGGGTCTCGGATCTATAGGGAATACATGGAGCCCAGGGTTTGTGGAAATGGTGCTTAAATGGTGCTCGGGTCGAGCAAGGGAAAAAGGGGAGAAGTCGGGGTCCGTTCTGGATCCGCGGGGGAAGAGGTCCGCGGGGGAGAGTTGACCAGGGGTCAACAATCCCCCGTGGACCAATAGGAATTCAGGATTTATTAAACATTTGATAATTCAATAAAAAAGTAATAAATGAATTAATTTTGAAAAACTTAAAACATATAAAATGTTTTTTATTTTCAAATAATTTTTATTTATTTTTTTGAAATATAATTTAGGTATTTCCAAAATAATATTATAATATACTGGTATATACATATGTATTTTTTATTTTTGATTTTTAATTATTTATTTTTATACTATTATTCCCATTTTATATTTTATTTTATTTATAGAATAAAATTTGGAATAATTATTGGTATTTTTATTTTATTTTTATTAATTATTTACAAGGGTTAAATAAATAGTTTTATATATATATATGCATGGTATATATACAATGTTGATTTTGATTTTTATCTTTATTTCTTTTTATTTTATTTTTATTTTTGTGATTTTTATTTTATTTATCTACATTATGGAATATGGAATATGTACATATTTTTATGGGATTTTTATTTATTTATTTATAAGGGGAAATAAATAGATATGTTATTTATATACATATGGTTTATGTACATGGTATATATATGTGATGATGAAGGAATTTTATTTTTGCTTTTATTTATTTTAGTTTTATATTTACAAGTATATACACATAAATACACATCCATTTTATTTTGAATAAGAGGAAAATAATTTTTATTTATTTATAGGTGTATGTACAACACATGAGCTTCCCTATCTCCCTCTACTTGGGTTCTTTTGCGGTCAGGCCCATGCTGAGCCCTCCCTTGGGATTAGGTCGCTTAATATTTATTCTAAATATCTCTCTCTTTTTCTTTTATTTCTTTATTCTTTTATTTATGCACAAAAACATGCTAATTATTCATTTTTACACAATGCATGATGAATGGTAATTATTGCTATTTACAAGAATATACATGTGTTTTGCATAGGTTTTGTAGCTAAAATAAAAGAATAAAGAGTGATGAATGGGTATTCATCAACTCCACATTTATCTTTCATTGTTTGATTCATATATTGTGGGTTCATTGTTGACTTTAGTGTGATTTCTGCGTGGTCGACGCATCGACTGAGTTCCCACCTTGTGTGGAACTTAAGACCACTGATTTTCGTCTGAATCAAATGGCGCCGTTGCCGGGAGCAACATCGTTTAGATCATCATTTTGTGATTGTATTTATTTGTCTACATTATTGCTCCATTTATCTCTCTTGTATTTGATTCACATTTTTGAGCTATCTAACCATTGTCTTTCTTGTCTTCTTGCGAGGGCCGCGGATCGAGGAGGATCGCTTAGGGGATCCGGTGCAACCTTAGGAGGCGGAGTCAGTTATTCTAGCCTAGCCGGTAGGAGAGAGCAGGAGGAGTGAGAGAGAGGATAATTGGCAGTTTATACTTTTTGTGAGAGAGAGACCATTCATTTATTTGTAATAATACAGGTACTTGGACACTTGGACACTCGGGCCTAATTTCCCAAGTCATTGTTCACTTGGGGGGCTCAACGCAGTTTTTGTCGCATTTTCTACCGCTTGTCATTTTCCGGTTTTGATTTGTTTTTCCTTTCTTTTGTGGAATGAGCCCTTAGCTTTAGGCTTGCTTGATCGAGTAAATTAGGTCCAAACACCCTAATAACCATTGCATGTACCTATAGTACGTTTTGGACTTAGTTTAAAATCAAACAGTCGCCTCATCGTCTTCGAGCCTACGTGTCGCGAGCCCATCCTGGGTAAGCGCTATTCCTGAACTCGATGCGTCGAGAAGAGGAGGGGAGAGCCTAGACCGGACTCTTGGATTGAGGATCGGTGACCGACTTGTGGTTCTTCACGCTAGCAATTGCCTGCTTAGGACGATTTCCGTGTGCATATCTGCATATAGATTAGGTTTATAAATTCATGTTTTGCATCCCGCATGGAGAGAGCTGGGAGTTACTGTAAGTCTTCTATCTTAGCATCCATCATTTAGGCACTAAGGTGAGATTTCCATCATAGTGCCACTTGCATTGGCTTTTCTGACTCGTCTCCCTCTGTTTTTGGATCAAATAGGATCAAAGAAAACACAAAAAAACGTTAGGCGCTTGTATTGAATCGACTCAAAACAAGTGATAACACCAAAAAATTAAAAAAGGAACTGCTAAAGAAAACTTGACCTAAATAAATGGTTAATGGATTCATTGCTTGGGGTGAGTAACACCCTCACTTGTATTTAGGTTGCATGGGAAGGTCTCCTTCCAAGTGAGAGAGCGGCTTCGTAAGGATTAGAGCCAGAAACCCAGTCTGTGGCTGTCTTGTGTATCTCCTGGATTTATGAAGTATTGGCGCTTCTATCGTACGTGGACGAGTAGGGCTTGGTCACCATTGATGACTCTCTATTGTGTAGAGCATCCTTGTCCGAAGTATCGAGCCTAGGCCCCGCCTTTACGGGGGTGTCTGTCTCATCGTCTTGCGTCCGAGTAGGTTCTTGCACGCTCACGGGTGATTCCATTGCGAGCGAGTTCCGAAGTATCCGTTTCGCCTATTGGCTTCCTTCCTCTATTTCTTTGGCTGAGTAGGGATCCAGAAAGGGTTACAAGGACCTCAAAAAGTGCAGACTATAGGTTACACAGGAGGAGGGACAAGCACGTGATACTCTTCCGGCAGTACTCTCGCTCCTATAGGCATAGCGCTCTAAGGATCGTTCAAAGATAAATGCCTGAATTCATCTAAAAACTACCAAGATAAAAGCTGAACCCTTACGGCTTCACGTGTTGAGTTGGTGAACCCTTTGCATTGTGTTTGATTGATTAGTTGGATCTAGGTCAAGATCAAAAACACCGCACAATTGTGCGCAATTTTGCCCCCTCTCTTCTTCATTTCTCAACTTCACTCTTCTCAATAATCACGATGATGGGAAGGAGGTCTCTTAGACCGTCTCTGTCGGCACCGCTATCCAGCACTCCTCCCTATTCATCTAGGATGGTTACGGGGAGTCAAGACCCGCTCTCCGAACTTGAGTTCACTTCCACCCTATTCCCCCTCGACCACCCTTCTTCCTCCATCAGTCCAACAGTTTCAGAGTTTAGTGAAACACAGAGCTCAGATCATTTGACGGCACTTGAGTGGGTTCTTTTTCCTTTTCAGAGAACCCAACCATGGCAGACAGAGGAGAGCACCCAGATGAGCAGGAGCACTCTCCTGTACTATATGACCAAGCTGCCATCAACAATTCACTTCTATCATCCCTGGAGACAATGCAGAGACAGATCAGAGACCATGGAGCATTCATGGGTGACGTCATGCGAGAGATGACGTAGATGAGAGCCGATAGAGAGAACAGAGCTGCAGGTGGTGGAGGAGATATACCTGTTGCAGAAGGAGGAGATCATGATGCTGAGAGACTGCCACAGACAATCATGAGGGAATTGCACAATCCTGCCGCATCCCTCACTCATCGATGGATCCGACTTCCTCCCGTTCATGGAGATTTCGAGTTTCGCCTCCACACTATTCAGCTACTGCCTAAATCTCATGGGCTGGCGATCGAAGAGCCACACCTCCACTTGCAGGAATTTGAGATGATCTTCAGTACAATTCATGATAGGCTGGTGACCGAGGACACCATCAAGATGATAGCTTTCCCATTCTCTTTGGTTGATAGAGCCGCTTACTGGCTGAAACATCTGGGGAAGTTTGTCAACACTTGGGCACAACTCCGGACCACATCCATATCTGAACAAGTATTATCCTCTCGGCCGGACCAATGCAGCACGAGTCATGATCAGCAATTTCATAATGATCCCTAATGAACAATTCCATGAAGCTTGGGATCGATTCAGAGAGCTCATTGACCGGTGTCCACACCATGATATATCCAAGCCCAATCTGGTTCAGAGTTTCTTCTGTGGGCTGACACCAGAACTGCAGGGGCTTGTAAATGCCTCTTGTGGTCGATCATATTTTTCCAAAGGTGAAGACGACGTCTGGGCCATCTATGAAGGAATGGCAGAAAACTCAACGGTCAAGGCCCAAGTCAGAGTCTACACACAACAGAAGCCACCCAAGGAGCAGGATCATTTCAGAGGATCGCCCGCATCGATGTCGGTCCCCACACTCCATCAGCAGCCACAACCCAAGCCGAATCTGCTGCAACCGATATGGGCATAATTAGCGAAAAGTTGGACTGCCACGAGATTCTCGAGAAAAAACAGATGCAAGGATTGACCCAATGACCAAGACCATGAGTGACCTGAAGACGCAGATTCTATGCATTCAGGAGGCACAGATGGCTACTCAACAGCCTCCCAGGTCACGTGCTGATCCCAGCAATAGTAGCTCAACCCAGCATTCTGCCCCCTACTGCCAGGTCAACCACGTCCAGGCAGAGCCGGTGCCGCAGCTACAGTACACCCGTCGCAGCCGCCATCTCAGGACACTCAGATGGTGGTCTATCAGCCGGATCAGCCATTGGCAGTTCTTCCTCCACCATCCTTCGAGCAGGAGCCATTGATAGAAGTCAATGGGATATGATACAACCGGTACCCACAGCCCGGGATTTGTCGCGATCACCCTGGATTCCATTGGACCACTAGTGGTACCTCATCGCAGCAGCAACCTCCGACTCAGGGACAACAGAACAGCCAGCAGCAGCAGCAGCCCCAGTATGCCCAGCAGCAGTACCAGCATGCTCCTCGTCCCACCTATCAGGGACAGCAGTGGCGGCAGCGTCAGCAACCCCACCAGTCATACCCCCAGCCTCGTGAGCACTTCTCCTCCCAGCAACAATCTCATTTCCAGCAACGGAATACTTCCGATTCTCAGGCACCTGCCTTCGAGAACCCAGCATTAGATGACCTCGCCCGATTGATCTCTGAACATCGAGCATCCATCCGACAGGAATTGGATGAGTTTCGGCAGGAGATGAGCGATATCATCAAAGGCAAGGCCGCCATACTAGCTCAGATTGAGCCTAATCCGAACAGTCTGAAAAAGAAAGTCTGAGCAGGTACAGTCTACAGAGGATACTTCTCGTAATGATTATTTGAGTGACATGTCTTCTTTGTATGATGCTGATTTTGTGACTACTAGGAGCGGTAGGATACCCGCCGGCGGCGCCTCATCTGAGCGACAACAGCACGAAGAATCCGGAGCGCCAGATGAGCAGAGTAGCGGTGCTGATGCCGCTGATGATGTTGATGACGGTGGTGCTAATGCCACCAAGGATGGAGATCCAGACGATGGTACTGAGGCCGTCGTGAGACCAGATGCAGACGGTGGTGCTGATGCCACCATTTTTGATGATATGCCAGAGCGCGGTGCTGATGCCGCAAAGTCAGATGTCGTTGGTGGTACTGAAGCCACCACTTTCACTTTTATTGAGCTCCCACATGTAGTATTGCCACCTTTTGTATCTCAGGACTGTGGTAACAAAAAGAACAAAAAAATGAATAAAGGAAAAGTTTCTGTATCTACTTTGAGTCCATATGTGTTGAATGATGATCAGTGTATGGATTCAATTCCCTCACAGGCACAGGAACCGATTCCTAGCCCTCCATCTGAGGAGGCCCCTTATATCCCCTTCCCTGAAGCACTCCGCTTGGTGAAGGGGAATAAAAGAGAAAATCTAAAAAAGACCCAACATGTAGCGTTCAACAACCAGATGATTGATAGATTCCAGATCCAGCTGACTCTACGAGAGGCATTTGAGCACATTCTCTTCTTCCAAAAGAACTTGAAAGAGAAGACTATAGTCCGTAGGAAGAAGAGGAGCCACAGAGATCAGATCCATGTGCTTACCCATGACACTTGTTGCACCATTCAGAACCGAATGCCAGCCAAGAGACCTGATGCAGGAGCTCCTTATGTCAGATGCGAGATTCAGGAGCAGTGGTTCGATCGTACGCTATTAGACAGCGGGTCTTCTATCAACCTCCTTCCGGCAGCCTTACTCAACCGATTCGAGTTTGGTCCTCTTCTTCGGAGTAGGACGATCCTTCAGTTTGTTGATAGGTTGATTAAGAGGCTGAAGGGGTTGTTGAGAGACGTGGTTGTTACTATTCAGGGCCTGAAATTCCCCGTGGACTTTGTTGTACTGGACATGGAGATCCCTGAGTCGATAACAGATGCCCCTATCATGCTTGGACGCTCATTCTTGGCCACAGCCAAGGAGGTGACTGATGAATCCACATTTCATCATCTTTATTCTATCATTTTGGCACCAAAAACCCTAGCAAATGCCTGTAAATAACATTAAAATCATCATCTTAGCATTCATGCATGTGCATCTAAACAGTGTATAAATTACTGTAATTAAGGCCAAAATTATAGAATAAATATAGAAAAGAAAAAGAATAAAATATTGTAAATATTTTATGACCCGAAACCCCGAGACCTGGGCATCTTGATGAATAGGTCGACAAGGAATAAAGTAGGGGGAGATAAGGTCAGGAACACAGATAAAATACCTATACATTTTATTCATTCTTTATTCTTTTTGGGACCTATTTTTGGTTCCACTTTTTATACATCAAATAAAGAAACTTTGTACATGAAAGTTGTAGATAATGTAATAAAGAAAAATACAAAATTAATTTTACAGAAAAATAATGTACAAATAAAAAGTTATGGTCTGAATAAAAATCCAGAATGCCAACTTCCCAGACCCATATCTCACAAATAAAAACTCCAAATGCAGCGTACTCACCTTTAATTGTATATAGAATAAAATAATCTATCCAATGGTGGTGGTTTCGCATTTGGCGGAGCTACGGTTTGAAAATTGGGTTTTGGACCCTCATTGTATAAGTGTACATATTAAAATATTCACTTTATTCCTTATTCATTATTTATCTGATTTCATATTTTTAAAAGGTTGTAAATATTATGTATAATAATTATGTACATTAAAATCAGAATAAAAACATAAATAAAACTCAAAGAAAAATACTTGTATATATTATAATACATAGGTATAGTACAGGTATACATACATACACAAATAACACTTTCATTTTATTAAGTGTACAAAATAATTCAGAAAAATAAAATAAAAAGGTATTTATGTACATAAAAGTATTTTATGTTTTAGAAAAATGATAAATAAAAATAATAAAGATAAAATACACAAAATAAAAATAAAATACTTAAATATATAGATATATATACTATAAAGGGCATAAATGCAAACTTGTAAAAATACGTCTCATAAAAATAAATAAAAATCACAGAAAAATTCTTCATAAAATAATAAACATTTTTTATTTTATAACCTAACATCAATAAATTCATTTACTATTTTATTTTGATTTTTCAAATAATTTCTAATCTGAGTTTCCTGGTTGGTCCACGTGGACCAACCAGGCGCGGTCTAGAGTTGACCCCGGTCAACTCCCCCGGCAACGGCGCCATTTGATAAACACGAATTATCGTAGGTCTAAAGAGTATGTCTCACACAAGGCGGAGACAACCGATGTCGATGCGGCGACCCACAATAAAGTGTATTTAATCAACAATTAACCCACACTAAGATCAATAAATTAGAAATAATGTGGAGTCAAAATTTATTTTTTAACTCTACATAAAAGATGTATAGATGCAAGTACGTAGAGAGTTCGAACACAGGGAGCAAGCAGGGTAGTTCAAGCAAATGTGCTCAAGTGAATGTGTATGTGATGTGTCCACACTAAGCAAGCAAGCAACTACAATTTTTGTGGGTTTTTAATTTTAAAAAAAAATTTTTATTTTAATTTTTTTTTGTTTTGTATTTTGACTTTTAATTTTCTGATTTTTATAATTTTATATTTTATATTTTTTTTTCTTTTTCAATATTGGAATTTAAAGATAATGGAATAAATGGCAAGGTAAAATATTTATAAAACTAAGTAAAAATTACCAAAATTCAGCAATAAAATCTTTTTGGTATTTTTGTGGTTTTCTACTGTTTTTGTGATTTTTGGGGATTTTTCAAGGTGTTTTTGATATTTTCAAATAGCAAAACAGGGCAAAACAGTGAAATATGTGCTGGCTGTGAGTAAAATGCAAATTAAAATTAGCACACAGCAACCAAAATTTTTCACCCTAATTTTCGAATAAAGAGAATAAAATAGAGAACAAACAGGACCTGGGTTTATATTTTTTGGATTTTTCTTTGATTTTATATATTTTTGTGGAGTTCTTGAGTGTTTTTAAATTTTTAGTGTTTTTCTTTTGAGATTTTTAGTGATTTTTGGACTGACACTAAAATAGGACAAAATAGACACTAGCTAATTTTTTTGGAATTTTTCAAGACGTTTTTATAATTTTTATGGGTTTTCTAATGCAAATAGTGAAATAAATGCATATTTTTGATTTTTTATAAATATTAAAAAGTTAGAAAATCAAAATCTAAAAATATAGCGTGAAAGCACAGGATAACAGGAGCATAAACCTATTTTTGCGGAATTTTTGGAGTTAAAATGATGGTTTAACTAATTAGAGCAAACATCCAAACATTAAACAGTCCTGGCAGGGGTATAAATGCAAATAATAAAACATCCAGGGGCATACATGCAATTTTTCCACAAAAGTTTACACTCAAACTTGCATTTCAAGGATTAAAGATGAATAACAAAACCCGCAAGGGTGTCTGAGCAATTTACCCACCAGGGCGCGTGACTCGCACGCGCCTGGAAGGGGTATTTTTGCAATATCACAAAGTTCCAAGGGGTTCAATGCAGTTTCTCCAAAATATTACAACTTAAAGCAAACATTCATGGACTTAAGCGAAATAAATAAACCTCAGGGGGGTCCCTGCAAAATACCCAGCCCCCTCACGCGCACGGACACGTGAGGTGACGTGGATTGGACCTAGGCGCACGGACACAGTGATTAGTTAGCTTGCATTTTACTTTTGTGAGAGAGTGACTTTGATAATTTGTAATAATACAGGTACATTCGGACTTGGACACTACCGGGCCTAACTTCCAAGTGTTTGTTCACTTGGGGGCTCACCGCGGTTTTGTGTTTTTCGTGGTTTTCTCGCCTTCATTTCTATTTGTTTCACGAGGATTTAGCCCCTAGACATAGGAATTTTTGTTGACTGTGACGAACTAAGAAGCTAAGGCCCAATCCCTAATATCTTGCCTGCACCTATAGAACGTAATTGGACTTGGCTAAAATTCACTTGAAAAAGCTATTTGACTTGGACTAGAGGCCACGTGCCGCGAGCCCACCCTGTTAAGCGCTACTCCTGAACTCGAGTGTGTCGAGAAGAGGAGGGGTGAGCCAAGACCGGACTCCGGACTCTTTTCTTTGTCATAGCTACTTGTTCTTCACGTTAATAGAAGTTGCTCATCCTAGGAAGATTTCCTCGTGCATGCATATAGGTAGTTTAAATTATTGTCTTTCAATTATGCGCGGATCACTTTGCATGTAGAGTGCTGGCGACAAGGTACGCATTTCTATCCCTGCATGCATCATAGATTTTGACCGCGCATCGGCTTTTCCGCTTTCCTCCCCCTGTTTTATTGAATTTTAATAACAAGGAAATTGGAAAATTCGTTAGACGATCTTTGCTCAGAAAAACACCTAAAAAAGTGCAAACAATAAAAATTGGGACTGCTAATGCAAACTCGACCTTAAAACTCATCCCACCAAAAATTTTGTTTTGGGAGAGTAATCCCCTCCTTGTTTGATTTATCTGCTGCGAGAGAGTGCCTCGACACTAGGATAGAGCCACATCTGAAATTTTGGTTGACTACTGGTCGTGGTTAGTCGTTCTCCAGTGAGGATCTCTCCGGTAACCGGTAAAGCGGACCGCGATATCCTTAACAGATTGAATTAGCGGGAGCAACCGGGTTACGGTCCGCAATTCATACTGGCTGGGAAAGATCTGACGTGGATTGGGACAGTCGGCTAGGAAAGTAGGATACCTAACAGCTCGCTCTAACGCTCTGATAGATTGACTGATCACCTAATAAAAATTGACAAGATAACAGACCGAACTCTCACGGTCATCAGCTCAAGTGTTGAGTAGGTGAAGCTGGGGTTTTGACTTATCATCCTGTTTGCATTCCAGATCTCATCCGCCTTTTTCTAAATAAAGATGATGGGACGGAGATCTCTTAGGCCGACTTTGTCGGCACCGTTATCCCGCACTCCGCCTTATTCATCTAGGAATACCTCGGAGAGTCCGCTCTCCGAGCCTGAGTTTACATCCACCCTGTTCCCCCTCGACCGCCCTTCTCATTCTTCTTCCATCAGTCCAAGAGTGTCTGAATACAGTGCATCACAGTGTTCCGCTCATTCGACAGCACCTGAGATGGCCTCTTTTGCTTTTTCAGAAAATCCAGCCATGGCAGACAGAGGCGAGCATGAAGATGATCATGAGCACCCTCCGTTCCTATTTGATCAAGCAGCCATCAATAATTCCTTGTTAGCATCCCTGGAGACTATGCAGCAACAGATCCGTGACCAGGGCACATTCATGGGTGACCTTATGAGGGAAATTGCTCAGATGAGAGAGAACCGAGCTGGCGGAGAAGGTGGAGGAGGAGGTGGACCAGATGCAGGAGGAGGCGATCCAGACGGCGAGAGACCGCCACAGACCATTATGAGGGAATTGCACAACCCAGCCGCATCCCTCACTCACCGATGGATTCGACTCCCACCCATCCACGGAGATTTCGAGCTTCGGCCCCACACCATTCAGCTTTTACCCAAATTCCATGGGTTGCCGACCGAAGAGCCGCACCTCCACCTCCAAGAATTCGAGATGATTTGCAGCACCATCCATGATCGGTTGACGACCGAGGACACAATCAAGATGATCGCCTTTCCATTCTCTTTGGTTGACAGAGCCGCCTATTGGCTCAAACATCTTGGGCGTTTCGTCGACACATGGGCAGATCTCCGGACCGTATTCCTGAAGAAGTACTATCCTCTCGGCCGGACCAACGCAGCTAGAGCAATGATCAGCAACTTCGTCATGATCCCAAACGAACAATTCCATGAAGCCTGGGATCGATTTAGAGAACTCATAGACCGGTGTCCACATCACGACATCTCCAAGCCCAACCTGGTGCAGAGTTTCTTCTGCGGGCTGACACCGGAGCTGCAGGGGCTTGTTAACGCCTCTTGTGGTGGATCCTATTTTTCTAAGGGTGAAGATGATGTCTGGGCCATCTACGAGGGCATGGCAGAAAATTCTACAGTGATGACTCAGGCCCGTGTCTACACCCAACAAAAGCCACCGCAAGGAGGTGGAACCTTTCAGAGGATCGCTCGCATCGATGCCGGTCCCAACACAGTGTCAGTTGCCGCAGCCCAAGCCGAATCAGCCGCAGCCGACATGGGCATAATTAGTGAAAAGTTGGACCGCATGGAGATCCTTGAGAAGAAGCAGAATCAAGGCATGGCCCAGATGGACCAAATTGCCAAAGTTATGAGTGACCTAAAAACCCAAATGCTATGCATTCAGGAGGCCCAATCTCATGCCCAACAGCCTCCTAGGTCACAGGTTGCCTCTAGCAGCAGCAATCCCAACCAGGGCTCTACCTCATACCGCCAGGTGAACCATATCCGGGCGGAGCCGGTTCCATTGCTGCAGTACCATCCAGAGCAACCGCCATCTTCCGACACGCAGATGGTGGTTTATCAGCCGGAGCAGCCACTGGCAGTTCTTCCTCCACCCTCCTTTGAGCAGGAGCCATTGATGGAAGTCAATGGGATTTGGTATGACCGATACCCTCAGCCTGCAATTCATAGGGATCACCCCGGATTCCGTTGGGGGAATGGTGGATCCTCGTCCCAGCAGCATCCTCCTGCCCAGGGACAGCAGACACAGCAGCAACAGCCCCAATATGCCCATTATCAGCAATACCAGAATGGTCCTCGTCCCTCCTATCAGGGACAGCAGTGGAGGCAGCGACAGCAGCCTCAGCAGTCTTATCATCAGCCTTCCTCCTAGTATCAGCAGCAACAGCAGCAGCCCCATTTCCAACAGGGACAGACATCCGGTTCTCAGGGTCCAACCCTTGAGAACCCGGCCCTTGATGATCTTGCCCGCTTGCTATCTGAACAGCGAGCTTCTTTCAGGCAAGAGATGGATGAATTCCGACAGGAGATGCGGGAGATCATGAAAGGCAAGGCCGCCATACCCGCTCAGATTGAACCTAACCCGAACAATCTGAAAAGAAAGTCTGAGCAGGTAGAGTTTACAGAGGATACCTCTCCTAGTGATTGCTTGAGTGACATATCTTATTCCTGTCATGATGCTGATTTTGTCACTACTAGGAGCGGTAGGATGCCAGCCGGCGGCGCCTCTTCTGAGCGACAACTAGAGACAGAACCAGGAGCGCCAGAGGAGCAGAGGAGCGGTGCTGATGCCGCTGATGATGATGTTGACGGTGGTGCTAATGCCACCCATGATGAAGACCAGGACGACGGTGCTGATGACGTCGTGATACCAGATGAAGACGGTGGTGCTGATGCCACCATTTTTGATGCAGAACCAGAGAGCGGTGCTGAAGCCGCAGAGACAGGTGCCGGTGGTGGTACTGAGGCCACCACCTCTACTTTTGTTGAGCCTCCCACTGTGATGTTACCACCTTTTGTATCTATAGACTGTGGTAACAAAAAGAACAAAAATATGAATAAAGGAAAGGTTCCTGTTCAAATTACAGATCCATATGTGTTGCATGATGATATTTGTGTGGATTCTCCATCTTCACAGGCACAGGGACCGTTTCCTAGTCCTCCATCTGAGGAGGCCCCCACAATCCCCTTCCCTGAGGCACTCCGCCGGGCGAAGGGGAATAAAAAAGAAAATCCTAAAAAGACCCAGGAGGTAGAGTTCGGCAATCAGATGATTGACAGATTTCACATTCAGCTAACTCTACGAGAGGCGTTTGAGCATATCCCTTTCTTCAAAAAGAATTTGAAAGAGACAACCACTGTCAGAAGAAAGCGGAGGCACAGAGACCAAATCCATATGCTCACTCATGATACTTGCTGCACCATTCAGAACAAGCTGCCAGCCAAGCGACCAGACGCAGGAGCTCCCTATGTCAGATGCGAGATTCATGAGCAGCAATTTGACCGTACTCTATTAGACAGCGGCTCCTCAATTAACCTCCTTCCGGCGGCCTTACTCAAGCAGTTCGAGTTTGGCCCTCTTCTTCGAAGCAGAACGGTCCTTCAGTTTGCTGATAGGTCGATAAAGAGGCCGAAGGGGTTATTGAAAGACGTGGTCGTTACCATTCAGGGCCTGAAATTCCCCGTGGACTTTGTTGTGTTGGACATGGAGATCCCTGAGTCGGTAACTGATGCCCCCATCATATTAGGACGCCCATTCTTGGCCACAGCCAAGGCGGTGACCGACCATGATTGTGGGAAGGTATGCTTTCGCGTAGAGGGCGAGACCATACAAATAGAGACGATCGAGGAAACCAGAGCCAGAGAGTTAGAATGCTCCGAGCAATCCAGTGAAGCCGCGCAGATGACAGAGGAAGAGCTAGACGTCCACCAGGTTCGTGATTTTGAGATGACTGATGATGAATCTAACTGGAAAGACCCTGTGGCACCGACTCTCGCCTTGCCTACCGATTCATTGTATCGCAAGCTCATGGCAATCGAGAGCCGGGAGAGCACATTCCTGGATACGGATACACCTCAGGCTGACAGTGTGGTGACGAGTGGTGACGATGATTTCAGTTCTTGTTCTTCTGCTTCTGATCCCTCGTATTCAGACATTGATTGGGCCTATTTCGATGATCCGTTGTCTTGTCTGATTCATTCTGAGCCAACAACCGTGACAGAGTGCGAGCCCGTGCAGTTTATTGATGATTCAGTCAGCCGCCTTTCGTCAGAAATTCATGCAGAGCGAGAGTTCTCTCATACAGACCTGGTCGCATTCACCCAGACATATCAGAAGCCAGATCTGCCACCTCCCAGTTGTCCTGAACGGAAACCTCTACCGCAATCAATGAAGTATAGATTCCTTGCAGGTGAGCCAGATATGCACCCAGTCATCATCTCAGCAGATTTGACTGGAGAACAAGAATCTTGTCTGATGGAGGTTCTTGAAAGAAACCGCAAGGCAATCGGTTGGAATATAGCTGATCTCAAGGGGCTGAGCCCGAAGCTGTGCTCCCACCACATCTATCTCGAGGATGACGCTAAGCCATCGCGTGAGTTCCAGCGACGGCTGAACCCGAATCTTCGAGAGGTCGTCATGAAAGAAATTTCGAAGTGGTGGAGCGCTGATTTCATCTATCCCATCTCAGACTCTAAATGGGTAAGTCCGTTACATGTGGTACCCAAGAAGACGGGTGTCACTACAGTTGTCAATGAGTCTGGAGAGGAGATCGCTACCAGAGTACCAACTTCTTGGAGGGTCTGTGTGGACTACAAACGATTGAATGAGGCCACCAAGAAGGATCACTTCCCACTACCCTTCCTTGATCAGATTATCGAGCGGCTAGCCGGGAAGAGCCATTATTGTTTTCTTGATGGGTACTCTGGATATAATCAAGTGGCCATTGCGCCCGAAGACCAGGAGAAAACGACATTCACCTGTCCGTTCGGGACATATGCTTTCAGACGGATGCCCTTTGGTCTATGTAACGCTCCGGTGACATTCCAAAGGTGCATGTTGTCCATCTTCTCGGACATGGTGGGTGACTGTTTAGAGGTCTTCATGGATGACTTCTCGGTCTATGGCGATGGGTTTGATGCTTGTCTTGACTGCCTAGATCGTGTGCTGAAGCGCTGCATAGAGGTCAATCTTGTCTTATCCTGGGAGAAGAGTCATTTCATGATGACTCAAGGGACGGTCCTTGGGCACATCGTCTCCAACAGGGGCATGGAGGTCGATCCTGCCAAGGTGGATATCATCAGAAAACTCAATCCGCCGTCCAATCTTCGTCAGTTACGGTCTTTTCTGGGGCATGTCGGTTTCTACCGACGGTTCATTCAGGACTTCAGTCGAATTGCCCGACCGCTCACTGACTTGCTGACCAAAGACACCGAGTTTATTTTTAATGATAAGTGTCTTGAATCATTTGAAACTCTCAAGAGTATGGTTGTTTCAGCTCCTGTCCTTCAGCCACCCGATTGGTCTCTCCCATTCGAGATCATGACAGATGCTTCAGATTTTGCCGTTGGGGCTGTGCTTGGACAGAGGAGGGATGGATTACCGTTTGCCATTCACTACGCCAGCAGGACCTTAGATGCCGCTCAAAGGAATTACACTGTGACTGAGAAAGAAATGCTGGCCGTAGTCTTTGCTTTGGATAAGTATAGATCTTATATTCTCGGATCTAGAGTGACTATTTACACCGACCATTCCGCCATCAGGTACTTAATGGCCAAGAAGGATGCCAAAGCACGTCTGACCAGATGGATCCTTCTACTCCAGGAATTTGATATTGAGATTAAGGATAAGCCTGGAGTCAAGAATGTGGTGGCGGATCATCTCTCCAGATTGGAGAATCTTGAGGAATCTGAGCCCAGCGCACCTATCTCAGAGACGTTTCCAGATGAGGCGATCTTAGCTGTCACCTCACTCCCGTGGTATGCCGACTTTGTAAACTATCTCGTTGCCAAGACAGTCCCTCAGGGTTGGCCCAGGCAGAAACTTGAGACCTTCCTAGCTAAGGCCAAGTTTTACCATTGGGAGGATCCCGTCCTTTATCATGAAGGAGGGGATAGTATCTGGAGGAGGTGCATTCCTCAAGAAGAGCAGCAAAGCGTCCTCACATACTGCCACAAGCTTGAGGCAGGAGGACATCATTCTGGAAAAAGAACAACACAGAAGGTGCTTCAATCCGGCCTATGGTGGCCTACTCTCTTCAAGGATTCTGATGAGTTCGTGAAGGGATGTACTGACTGTCAGAAAATGGGAACCTGCGGACAGAGAGACATGATGCCCATGCAACCCATTCACTTCTGTGAGGTTTTTGATGCATGGGGGATTGATTTCATGGGCCCATTTCCTAAGAGTCAGGGATTCGAGCATATTTTGCTCGCTGTGGATTATGTCAGTCGATGGGTTGAGGCCATCCCCGCCCGAGCCGCAGATGCGAAAACCGTGTGTAAATTCTTGAGGAAAAATATCATTTCACGGTTCGGGGTACCTAGAGTTTTGATTTCTGACGGGGGGTCTCATTTCATCAATGACAAGGTTAGGGCCCTTGCTGACGAGTTCGGCATTGACCATCGGGTTGCCACGCCGTATCACCCTCAGACTAATGGTCTTGCTGAAGTATCGAATCGAGAGATAAAGACTATCTTGCAGAAAGTTGTCCGCCCAGACCGAAAGGATTGGTCACAGCTTTTGGACTCGGTCTTGTGGGCCTATCGGACCTCTTTCAAAAATCCATTAGGGACTTCCCCCTTTCGTCTCGTCTATGGCAAGCCATGCCATTTGCCAGTGGAAATCAAGCACAAATCTTTTTGGGCAGTCACTGAGTTGCTTTTGGATCCCGAGAGTATAGGAGACCAGAGAAGAGCAGAATTGGCAGCCCTGGAGGAATTGAGAGATACAGCCTTTTCCAACAGCCTACAGTACAAAGAAAAAGTGAAGACATGGCACGATTCGCATATCAGCCATAAACAGTTTGAGCCAGATCAGAGAGTATGGTTGTTTGATTCCAGGCTGAAATTATTCCCAGGGAAATTGCAGAGCAAGTGGAAAGGTCCGTATGTGGTTAGGAAGGTACATGACAATGGCAGCATTGATATATCCGAACCGTCATCTTCGTCAACCTTCCGCGTCAATGGTCAACGCCTGAAGCTATATCGAGATCATGATCCGCCGACCATGGACGTTGCCCCCATTCTTCTGGTATGAGATGTGTCCTTTAACTCTCATCATCTACAGCTCATACATGGTGATCAACTCCATCTGCCGCTGTACAGATCCATCTGTTCATATCACTTTCATCTGTTGAGTCATTTTCTTCTTTTCTTCTTTTCTTCTTTTCCTTCTATATCCTCTTTATCTATCAAAAAGGTGCCACCCTTGTAGACAGTCTTCCATACTTAGGACGTACTTTGTCCTAAGTATAGGGGGGTGTGCACCCCGAGCTTCTATATTCTCTGATCCTCTCCATTGTCTCCTCTTCTTGTCTATACTTAGGGATATCTTACCTTAAGTATAGGGGGAGACAATCTGAGTACGATCTGTTCATTCCCACCCTTGACCCTCCCTGCGTTGTGTACAGTCTGCTATACTTAGGATTATTTGATCCTAAGTATAGGGGGGACGGTCAACTTCTCATTCATTATTCATTTATTCTTTAGACTTGCCTATACTTAGTACGAGTTATGTCTTCTCTTTTTTCTCCGATCTATGAGGACATAGCTCAAGCTAAGTATAGGGGGGTCGTATATACGGTGTATATACTTTAGCCATAACTCGCACTTTCGTATTTTTGTAATAATATGGCTAATAATTCTTTAAAATTCATTAACAATTCTTAATAAAAAGATGTGATTATCCCTCAAATTCTTTTTGTATATACTGATTAATAAATCAGGTGAAAATATTTTTTCAACCTTTGTAAAAATGTGTGGTTTGTAAAACTTCTTTTCTTTGTGTGAAATAAAATGTTTGAAAAATGATTTGCAAATGGTTTGAAAAATGGTTGCAGAAATATTTGAAAAACCTATATATACTGTTTTGAAAGCCTTTGCAAAATGATTTTCAAATGTGTGTACATGTTTGTAAAAATGTTTGTAAAAATTATTTTGGACTATAGTTTTCAAAACTCTGTGACAAATAAGTTTGAGGAATACTAACATCACACCAAAATCCACTACCTATATATATGTATAAAATTGATCACTTACCCTTGTAAATTCTTAAAATCCACTTCTTGTATATATAAGAAGCACGCCCGTGTACATATTTTAACCTATTTTTCAGCCAAAATCTTTTTGTTTTCAAAAATCCCAAAAACATTTGCAAAAACTAAAATCCAAAAACATTTGAAAGATCTTTTTGAAAAATACAAAAAAATTGCATCTGCATGCGCATGCATCATCTTTTCAAAAATCCATAAAAAGTTCAAAATCTTGAAAATTGTATCACAAAAATATTTCTTGCATTGCATGGCATGAGCATTTTTCGGATTGAGTTTCATAGTTGAACAAGTCTAAGTAAAATCCGGAGATTGGAGCTTGATTGGACCTTATAATTTACCTAATTACAGGAACCTTATAGGAACTGGGTTTGAGGTACTTCAGGTCTAGTTGACTTAATTCTTTGAGGATCACGGGACTTGGTTCAATGGATTCTTGACTGCCTAAGTAGAATATTTCGGAGCACATGCACGACTCTTGTTGATAATGACCTAACTTGGACACCTGCACCTTTCACATAGCTCTCCACGGATGAGGTGGTGAGGAGGCAGTTTCCTTTGGCTTGGGGTAGCATATGAGGGTAGTACTTCTAGGCGGAACCTCTCTTCTTCTTATAGTGAAGGAAGTGCACCTCAACTTGGTCTAGTAGTGATGAAGGCTAAAGACAGAAGCCGTGGGTTGCAATAAAGCTTCAAAAGAGGGATAGTCTACTGGCTCAAGAGGAAAATTTCTTGTATATATGCTGCACCATGTAGATATGTTGTACAGATGCATTTGAAAAAAAAAATGCAAAAATGCAAAAGAACTCCAAAAAAGTTGTGGGTCGGATTGAAAATTTAATAACCCCACCGGAGTGTATATAGTCCAATAAAGCAAAAGCTTATGGTTTCCATGTTACATCTCATGAAGCTTGCAGCGGGAGACTTAGCTACACTGGCTGAGCTTCCAAAAGTCTATACTTCTTCCCCCTCTTCTTGAGCCGGTTGCACTTGAACTTAGAAGGGAATACCCCGCTTCTCGAGGAAAGAGTTGCTAGACCGAGGCATTAGAGTTACCAGGTTGGGGGAGGTTGTTTCTTTGTCACTTCTGAGGTGGGGAGCTACATATCACTTACACTGTACGAGTCAGATTCATAGTCATAAGAGTTTGCGTATGAGTTGAAGTATTTCTGACCTGGCTATTGAGGAGACTTGGACAGAGTTTTGGAATTCTCAAGGACTGTTGGATTTCAAACTTGGTTCTCATTAAGGTTCCGACCGCACTAAAATTCCGAAGGTCCGACTTAAGCTCCAAACTTTGATTTTGTGAAGACAAGTTTGATAATTAAACTTTATCCAATTTTCTTCTTTTTCTTTTCTTTCTTTTCTTTTTGCACTTATTGCATAAGTGTTTGCTAGGGACTAGCAAAGGTAAAGTATAGGGGGATGATGAATCCACATTTCATCATCTTTATTCTATCATTTTGGCACCAAAAACCCTAGCAAATGCCTGTAAATAACATTAAAATCATCATCTTAGCATTCATGCATGTGCATCTAAACAGTGTATAAATTACTGTAATTAAGGCCAAAATTATAGAATAAATATAGAAAAGAAAAAGAATAAAATATTGTAAATATTTTATGACCCGAAACCCCGAGACCTGGGCATCTTGATGAATAGGTCGACAAGGAATAAAGTAGGGGGAGATAAGGTCAGGAACACAGATAAAATACCTATACATTTTATTCATTCTTTATTCTTTTTGGGACCTATTTTTGGTTCCACTTTTTATACATCAAATAAAGAAACTTTGTACATGAAAGTTGTAGATAATGTAATAAAGAAAAATACAAAATTAATTTTACATAAAAATAATGTACAAATAAAAAGTTATGGTTTGAATAAAAATCCAGAATGCCAACTTCCCAGACCCGTATCTCACAAATAAAAACTCCAAATGCAGCGTACTCACCTTTAATTGTATATAGAATAAAATAATCTATCCAATGGTGGTGGTTTCGCATTTGGCGGAGCTACGGTTTGAAAATTGGGTTTTGGACCCTCATTGTATAAGTGTACAGATTAAAATATTCACTTTATTCCTTATTCATTATTTATCCGATTTCATATTTTTAAAAGGTTGTAAATATTATTTATAATAATTATGAACATTAAAATCAGAATAAAAACATAAATAAAACTCAAAGAAAAATACTTGTATATATTATAATACATAGGTATAGTACAGGTATACATACATACACAAATAACACTTTCATTTTATTAAGTGTACAAAATAATTCAGAAAAATAAAATAAAAAGGTATTTATGTACATAAAAGTATTTTATGTTTTAGAAAAATGATAAATAAAAATAATAAAGATAAAATACACAAAATAAAAATAAAATACTTAAATATATAGATATATATACTATAAAGGCCATAAATGCAAACTTGTAAAAATACGTCTCATAAAAATAAATAAAAATCACAGAAAAATTCTTCATAAAATAATAAACATTTTTTATTTTATAACCTAACATCAATAAATTCATTTACTATTTTATTTTGATTTTTCAAATAATTTCTAATCTGAGTTTCCTGGTTGGTCCACGTGGACCAACCAGGCGCGGTCTAGAGTTGACCCCGGTCAACTCCCCCGACCAAAGCCTGCCATTTCTGACACGCTGATTTCTCCCCGATTTCCCCCAATTTTCGAGCTCGATCCGTTCGTCCTCACGCCTCGATCTCTTCTTGGGACTTCATCCCCGATCATCACTCTCCCGCGCCATGCATCCGGATCCAGCCATATCTCCATCATTCGCGCGTGAGTCTCGCTTGAAGAAGACGCCATCGCCTCCTACTTAAACAGACCGCCGTCTTCGAGCCCAAGTTTGAACCCTCATTAGCCATTAATCCTCCTCCCTGACGAGCTCTTCGTGTTGCTGGAGGTGACAGCTCCGCATCCATACCTTCAGGCGAGTCGAGGGGGCTCTGTAGCGGCTCCACCACCTCCGCCGACCACCGGCGTCGAGGTTCTTCTTCCTCAGGTAGTCCACCTTCGAGGCGTCCCTTCTTTCCCTTCCGTTTTATGTCATTTATTCCCCTTAGCGTCAGTATCAAAAATCCCTAAAAAAATCCGAATTCCATCGATCAAATCGACCTCCCATCGCTCATCGCCGGAGCGCACCTCCGGCCGACATCTCTTCGCCGTCCACAGACCACCTCCGACCTCCATTTCGCCTCCGCGGGGTCCAGGCAGTTTGCCCTGGACCCTTTCACCTCTTTTTGCAGGTCAACGCGCAGTCAAAGTCACTGGGGGCCATTTTGCGAGGTTCGTCGGAGCTACCTGGAGCCTCGAGCTCCGCCGCCTCCGTGCCAGCATTCCAAAGCGCCTCCGACGTACCTGAGACCCCCAGCATCTTCCTCGACCTCCCAGGAGTCCACTGCTCAGTTTTGGAGCCCATTCACCGCCGGAGACGCGAGAACGAGCTCGGGGAAGTTCGCATCGCCGGCGTTCTTCCCTGTTCTTCCACCTCGCTCCTCCACCGTTCGATTGAGCAACGACCCCAGTTCTGATCTCCGCCGTTGGATCGTGTCACGCCTCAACCGTCAGATCGTCCTCGAGCGATCTAATCTCAGCCGACCAGCGCCGAACCGTCATCGTGCGTTGTGCGCGCGCCACGTGGATAAGTGAGCGGCCCTCCGCCGTTCGATCGCGCACGAGGAGATAAGGCGTGGGTATTTTGCACTTTCCCCTCGCCAAATTTTGTATTTCATTTCAGTCCATAAACTTTAAGCTGTAGTTTAAATATTTCTGTAATAATTGCAACTAGAACCCCGTAGTTTTCTTATTTGCACCTAGGTCCAATCCACGTCACCTCACGTGTCCGTGCGCGTGAGGGGGCTGAGTATTTTGCAGGGACCCCCCTGGGGTTTATTTATTTCGCTTAAGTCCATGAATGTTTGCTTTAAGTTGTAATATTTTGGAGAAACTGCATTGAACCCCTTGGAACTTTGTGATATTGCAAAAATACCCCTTCCAGGCGCGTGCGAGTCACGCGCCCTGGTGGGTAAATTGCTCAGACACCCTTGCGGGTTTTGTTATTCATCTTTAATCCTTGAAATGCAAGTTTGAGTGTAAACTTTTGTGGAAAAATTGCATGTATGCCCCTGGATGTTTTATTATTTGCATTTATACCCCTGCCAGGACTGTTTAATGTTTGGATGTTTGCTCTAATTAGTTAAACCATCATTTTAACTCCAAAAATTCCGCAAAAATAGGTTTATGCTCCTGTTATCATGTGCTTTCACGCTATATTTTTAGATTTTGATTTTCTAACTTTTTAATATTTATAAAAAATCAAAAATATGCATTTATTTCACTATTTGCATTAGAAAACCCATAAAAATTATAAAAACGTCTTGAAAAATTCCAAAAAAATTAGCTAGTGTCTATTTTGTCCTATTTTAGTGTCAGTCCAAAAATCACTAAAAATCTCAAAAGAAAAACACTAAAAATTTAAAAACACTCAAGAACTCCACAAAAATATATAAAATCAAAGAAAAATCCAAAAAATATAAACCTAGGTCCTGTTTGTTCTCTATTTTATTCTCTTTATTCGAAAATTAGGGTGAAAAATTTTGGTTGCTGTGTGCTAATTTTAATTTGCATTTTACTCACAGCCAGCACATATTTCACTGTTTTGCCCTGTTTTGCTATTTGAAAATATCAAAAACACCTTGAAAAATCCCCAAAAATCACAAAAACAGTAGAAAACCACAAAAATACCAAAAAGATTTTATTGCTGAATTTTTGATAATTTTTACTTAGTTTTATAAATATTTTACCTTGCCATTTATTCCATTGTCTTTAAATTCCAATATTGAAAAAGAAAAAAATATAAAATATAAAATTATAAAAATCAGAAAATTAAAAATCAAAATACAAAACAAAAAAAAAATTAAAATAAAAAAAAATTTTAAAAATTAAAAACCCACAAAAATTGTAGTTGCTTGCTTGCTTAGTGTGGACACATCACATACACATTCACTTGAGCACATTTGCTTGAACTACCCTGCTTGCTCCCTGTGTTCGAACTCTCTACGTACTTGCATCTATACATCTTTTATGTAGAGTTAAAAAATAAATTTTGACTCCACATTATTTCTAATTTATTGATCTTAGTGTGGGTTAATTGTTGATTAAATACACTTTATTGTGGGTCGCCGCATCGACATCGGTTGTCTCTGCCTTGTGTGAGACATACTCTTTAGACCTACGATAATTCGTGTTTATCAGTGACCGATCATGATAATGGGACGGTGTGCTTTTGCGTAGAGGACGAGAGCATACAAATAGAAATGATCGACGAGACCAGAGCGAGAGAATTAGCATGCTCAGAGCAGTCCAGTGATATTGAGAAAATGACAGAGGCCGAGTCAGAAATCCATCAGGAGTGATTTTGTGATGACAGATGATGAATCCATTTGGACATATCCCGTAACACAGACCCCCGCCTTGCCTGTAGATTCACTTTATTTACAGTTGACGGCAGTTGAGAGCCTAGAGAGCACACCCCTGGACGAGGATACCTTTGAGGTTGACAGTTCTGTGATGAGTGGTATAATAGAATTCCATTCATGTTCGTCTAGCTCTGATCCCTCGGATTCAGACATCGATTGGGATGATTTTGATGACTATTTGCCATGTCTGATTCCTTCCTAGCCGACAACCATGACGGGGTGCGAGCCAGTACAGTTTATTGATGATTCAGCAGGGTTCCCTTCGTCAGATCCTCATGCTCAGCGAGAGTTCTCACATGCAGACCTGATAACCTTTACACAGACATATCAGAAGCCAGATCTGCCACCTCCCAGTTGTCCAAAATTGAAACCCTTGCCGCAGTCGCTGAAGTATAAATTCCTTGCGGGTGAGCCAGAAATGCACCCAGTCATTATCTCAACAGTTTTGACTGGAGAACAAGAATCTCGTCTGATGGAGGTTATTGAAAGAAACCACAAGGCGATAGGATGGAGTATAGATGATCTCCAGGGGATTAGTCCGGCTCTGTGCTCCCACCACATCTATCTTGAGGAGGACGCTAGGCCTTCATGTGAGTTCCAGCGACGGCTGAACCCGAATATTCGAGATGTGGTTATGAAAGAAATATCAAGGTGGTGGAGCGTCGATTTTATCTACCCCATCTCCGACTCCAAGTAGGTTAGTCCATTGCATGTGGTGCCCAAGAAGACGTGCATTACTACAGTTGTGAATGAGTCTGGAGAGGAGATAGCTACCCGGGTACCAACTTCTTGGAGGGTCTGTGTGGACTACAGACGATTGAATCAGGACACCAAGAAGGATCATTTTCCACTACCATTCATTGATCAGATTATCAAGAGGCTAGCTGGGAAGAGTCACTACTGTTTTCTTGACGGGTACTCCGGTTATAATCAAGTGGCCATTACGCCCGAAGACCAGGAGAAAATGACATTCACATGTCCGTTTGGGACTTATGCTTTCAGACAGATGCCTTTTGGTCTATGTAACGCCCCCGCGACATTCCAAAGGTGCATGTTGTCCATTTTCTCGGACATGGTGGGTGATTTCTTAGAGGTCTTCATGGATAACTTCTCGGTCTATGGCGATGGGTTTGATGCTTGTCTTGACTGCCTAGACAGTGTGCTTCAGCGCTGCATAGAGGTCAATCTTGTCTTGTCTTGGGAGAAGAATCACTTCAAGGTGACTCAAGGGACGGTCCTTGGCCATATCATCTCCGACAGGGGGCATGGAGGTTGATCCGACCAAGGTGGATATCATTAGAAAACTCAATCTGCCGTCCAATTTACGTCAATTGCGGTTTTTTCTGGGGCATGTCGGTTTCTACCGACGATTCATGACTTCAGTCGATTTGCCCGACCGCTCACTGATTTGCTGACGATAGACACCGAGTTCATTGTACATGATAAGTGTCTTGCGTCTTTTGAGACTCTCAAGAGTATGGTTGTCACGACTCCTGTCCTTCAGCCACCCGATTGGTCTCTCCCACTCGAGATCATGACGGAGGCTTCTGATTTCGCCGTAGGGGTCGTGCTTGGATAGAGGAGGGATGGATTGACGTATGCCATTCACTACGCCAGCCGGACTTTGGATGCCGCTCAGCGGAATTACACTATGACAGAGAAAGAGATGCTGGTCGTAGTCTTTGCTTTGGATAAGTATCAATCTTATATTCTCGGATCTAGAGTGATTATTTATACAAATCACACCGCCATCCGGTACTTAATGGCCAAGAAGGATGCCAAAGCTCATCTTACCAGATGGATCCTTCTGCTCCAGGAGTTTGATATCGAGATTAAGGATAAGCCTGGAGTTAAGAATGTGGTGGCGGATCATCTCTCCCGCTTAGAGAACCTTGAGGAATCTAAGCGCAGCGCACCCATCACAGAAACATTTCCGGATGAGGCGATCTTGGCGATCTCCTCGCTCCCATGGTATGCCGACTTTGTAAACTATCTTGTTGCCAAGACGGTTCCCCAGGGTTGGCCCAGGAAGAAACTTGAGACCTTCCTAGCTAAGGCCAAGTTTTACCATTGGGAGGATCCCGTCCTTTATCATGAAGGAGGGCATAGCATCTGGAGACGGTGCATTCCTCAAGAAGAGCAGTATAGCGTCCTCACCTACTGCCACAAGCTTGAGGCAGGAGGACATCATTCTGGGAGACGAACAACACAAAAGGTGCTTCAATCTGGCCTTTAGTGGCCTACTCTCTTCAAGGATTCAGATGAATTCGTGAAGAGGTGTACTGACTGTCAGAAGATGGGTACTTGCGGACATAGAGACATGATGGCCATGCAACCCATTCACTTTTGTGAGGTTTTTGATGCATGGGGGATTGATTTCATGGGCCCATTTGCTAAGAGTCAGGGATTCGAACACATTTTGCTTGCTGTAGACTATGTTAGCCATTGGGTTGAGGCCATCCCCGCCCGAGCCGCAGATGCTAAAACCGTATGCCGATTTTTGAGGAAAAATATCATTTCACGGTTCGGGGGGCCTAGAGTTCTCATTTCAGACGGGGGTCTCATTTCATTAATGATAAAGTCAGGACCCTTGCAGACGAGTTTGGCATTGATCACCGTGTTGCCACGCCGTACCACCCTCAGACTAATGGTCTTGCCGAAGTATCGAATAGGGAGATCAAGATGATCTTACAGAAGGTTGTTCGCCCAGACCGAAAGGATTGGTCACAGCTTTTGGACTCGGTCTTGTGGGCCTATCGGACATCCTTCAAAAATCCATTAGGGACATCTCCCTTTCGTCTCGTCTATGGCAAGCCGTGCCATATGCTAGTGGAAATCAAGCATAAATCATTTTGGGCAGTCATTGAGTTATTGTTATATCCCGAGAGTATAGGAGAACAAAGGAGAGCAAAGTTGGCAGCCCTGGAGGAGTTGAGAGATACAACCTTTTCTAGCAGCCTACAGTACAAGGAAAAAGTGAAGACATGGCATGATTCTCATATTAACCATAAACAGTTTGAGCCTGATCAGCGTGTATGGTTGTTTGATTCCAAGATGAAGTTATTTCCAGGGAAATTACAGAGCAAGTGGAAAGGTCCGTATGTGGTCAGGAAGGTACATGGCAATGGTTGCATTGATATATCCGAGCCGTCATCTTCCTCTACCTTCCGTGTTAACGGTCAGTGTCTGAAGTTATATCTAGATCATGATCCACCGACCGTTGACGTTGCCTCCATCCTTCTGGTATGAGATGTGTTCTTTGACTCTGATCATTTGCATCTCATACATGGTTATCACTTCCATCTTCCGTTGTATAGATCCATCTGTTGATACTTTTTCTTCTTTTCTTCTTTTCCTCTTCTATCTTCTTTATCTATCAAAAAGGTGTCGCCCTTTGTAGGCAGTTTTCTATACTTAGGACATACTTTGCCCTAAGCATAGGGGGGTGTGCACCCCAAGTTGTTCTATTCTTTGATCCTCTCCATTGTCTCCTCTTCTTGTCTATACTTAGGGATATCTTATCCTAAGTATAGGGGGAGACAATCTGAGTACGATCTGTTCATTCCCACCCTTGACCCTCCCTGCTTTGTGTACAGTCTGCTATACTTAGGATTATTTGATCCTAAGTATAGGTGGGACGGTCAACTTCTCATTGGTTCATTCATTCATCTCTTATTCATTTATTTGTTAGACTTTTCTATACTCAGTACGAGTTATGTCTTCTCTTTTCTCTCCGATCTATGAGGACATGGCTCAAGCTAAGTATAGGGGGTCGTATATACTGTGTATATACTTTAGCCATAACTCGTACTTTTGTATTTTCTTAATAAATATGGCTAATTTTACAATCCAATTCATTAAAAACCTTAATAAAAAGATGTAATTATTCCTCAAAATTATTTGTGTATTTACTGATTAATAAATCAGGTGAAAATATTTTTTGCAAAATGTTTGAAAAATAGTTCGAAAATCCTCGTGAAAATCTTTTGAAAACTATTTGTAAAACATTTTGTTGCATGTTTTCAACCTTTGTAAAAACATTTGATTGTAAAATTATTTTCTTTGTGTGAAATAAAATGTTTGAAAAACGATTTGCAAATGGTTTGAAAAATGATTGCAAAAATACTTTGGAAAAATCTATTTATACTGTTTGGAAAACCTTTGCAAAATGATTTTTCAAATGAGTGTACATGTTTGTAAAAACTGTTTGTAAAAATTATTTTGGACTATAGTTTTCAAAATTGTTTGAAAAACCTGTGTCAAATAAGTTTGAGGAATATATACATCACACTAAAATTCACTATATATTTACTTATAAAATTGATCACTTACCCTTGTAAATTCTTAAAATCCACTTCTTGTATATATAAGAAGCATCCCCGTGTAAATATTTTTAACCTAGCTTTTATCCAAAACCTTTTGTTTTCAAAAATCCCAAAAATATTTGCAAAATTAAAATCCAAAAATATTTGAAAAATCTTTTTGAAAAATCTAAAAATGCATATGCATCATCTTTTTCAAAAATCCATAAGAAGTTTAAAACCTTTGAAAATTACATCACAAAAATATTTTCTGCATAGCATTTGCATAGCATTCGCATTTTTCGGATTGAGTTTGATAGTTGAACGAGTCTAAGTAAAATCCGAAGATTGGAGCTTGGTTGGACCTTAAATCTACCTAATTAATAGGAACCTTATAGGAACTGGAATTGAGGTACTTCAGGTCTAGTTGACTTAATTCTTTGAGGATCACGGGACTTAGTTCAATGGATTCTTGACTGCCTAAGTAGAGTATTTCAGAGCACACACACGACTCTTATTGATAATGACCTAACTTGGACACCTGCACCTTTCACATGGCTCAACTCAGTTGGAGTGGTGAGGGGGTTGGATTTGCCGGTATGAGACGCACACAGGTGGAAACACTTGTCCTCCTCTAGGGAGGGAAGTGCACTCCAACCCGTCCAGTAATGATGAGTTTTGAGGATAGGAGATCATGGGTTGCAATAAAGCTTCAAAAGAGGGATAGTCTACTGGCTCAAAAGGAAAAACTCCTTATGTAAATTCTGTTGTATATAGTATTCAAAAAAATACAAAAAAGCAAAAACTCCAAAAAAGTGGACAGGCCTGTACAAAAATAAAAATGCCTGCCGGAGTGTACATATGTTGTAAAGTCAAATAAGCAAGCTTGAGCTTCAAAGTCAAATCATGTGAGCCTGCAGCTGGATGACTTGACTACACTGGTCTTGCATCCTAGGATAGGCAGCTATACTGGCTACCGTCCATTCTTCTCTTCACCCCCTCCTCTTGGGCTGGTTGCCACTTGAACTTAGAAGGGAATACCCTGCTCCTTGAGGAATGAGTTGTTGGATTGGGGAATCATTAGGTTGTCATAGTGGAGAAGTCAGTCTCTTTGTCATTTCAGTTGGGGAGAGCCACCATCACTTACACTGTACGAGTCAGATTCATAGTCGTAAGGGTTTGCGTATGAGTTGAAATATTTCTGACCTGGCTATTGAGGAGACTTGAACAGAGTTTTGAGATTTCTCAGGGACTGTTGGATTTCAAATCCGGTTCTCATTAAGGTTCCGCCCGCACTAAAATTTCAAAGGTCTAACTTAAGCTCCAAACTTTGATTTTGTGAAGACAAGTTTGATAATCAAATTTAATCCACCATCTTCTTTTTCTTTTCTTTCTTTTTCTTTCTGCACTTATTGCATAAGTGTTTGCTAGGGACTAGCAAAGGTAAAGTATAGGGGGATGATGAATCCACATCTCATCATCTTTATTCTATCATTTTGGTCTCAAAAAGCCTAGCAAATGCGTGTAAGTACCCTTAATTAGAGCATCTTAGCATTCATGCATTTTTATGTAAATAGTGTATAAAATATTGTTTTTAAAGCCAAAAGTATAGAATAAATAAAAGAAAAGAAAAATAATAAAATATTGTAAACATTTTATGACCCAAAACCCCTAGACCTAGGCATCTTAATGAATAGGTCGACAAGGAATAAAGTAGGGGGAGATAAGGGCCAAAATACAATAAAAATACCTTTTATTTAATTCATTCTTTATTCATTTTGGGACCTATATTTGGTTCCACTTTTTATACTTCAAATAAAGAAACTTTGTACATGAAAGTTGTATATAATTAATAAACAAAAATACAAAATTGATTTCACCCAAAAATAATGTACAGATAAAAAGTTATGATCTGAATAAGATTCCAGAATCCCAACTTCCCAAACCTGTATCTTGCAAATAAAAACTCGAAATGTAACAAACTCATCTTTAATTGTATATAATTTAAAATAAACTATTTAATGGAGTGGTTTCGTATTTTTCGGAGTTACAGTTTGAAAGTTGAGTTTTGGACCCATATTGTATACTTGTAAAGATTAAAATATTCATTTTAATATTTATTCATCATTTTTATAATTTTATATTTTTATAATTGTGTAAATATTACTTATAATTTATTTGTATATTAAAATCAGAATAAAGACATAAATGAAACATAAAATAAAATACTTGTATACCATATACAAAGGTATAATACCTGTACATATACCTATATGATTAATACCTATATTTTATTAAGTATACAAATTACATCAGAAAAATAAAATAAAAATATTTTTAAGTGTATAAAAGTATTCTATAATTTTATAAAATAATAAAAAAAATATATAAATTTAAAACACAAAATAAAAATAAATTAATAAAATATATAGATAATATACCTATAAAGGGTATAAAAGGGAACTTGTAAAATTATACCTCATAAAAATAATTAAAACCATATTAAAATACATTATAAAATAATAAACACTTTTTAAATAAATAACCAAAAATTAAAAAAAATCAAATACTATTTTTAAATGATTTTACAAAACTTTTTCCAGGGGTTTTTCCTGGTTGGTCCACGTGGACCAACCAGGCGCAAACCCTAGTTGACCCCGGCCATCTAGGCGATCTCCCCCCATGTGCCTGTGTCAGACATTTGTTTGACCTCGTTTTTGTCGAATTTCGCATGCCGCATCTTTCACCAAATCATGCCAAAGCCTTGACGACTTTTGTTCCTCTTCTACCCATGAATCACGCCCAAGGATCTTTTCGGGCATTGGATCATCACAGTGCTCCAGACTCCTTGGTCTTCTCGCCCGTTCGTCAACCCCATATAACGTGGCCTCCGACTTCGATTCGAATTTGAACCCCTCACTCCATAGGTTTAGCTCCCTTTTCGTGCCCCATCGCTCGAGGAAGGTGACAGCTCCCTCTTGAGCGCTTCAGGCCGATCGAGCGAAGCCCGGGGCGGCTCTGATCACCTCCGCCATCTCGCCGGCGTCGAGGTACTTTTCCTCCGGTCTCCACCGTCGAGGCAGCACCCTTCTCCCCTCTTTTCTTTTGCATTTTATCCCTAGCATCCTTAGGATCAGTCCCCCATTGAGATCTTCACATTTTGTTCACCAAATCGAGCCGCACGTCTACCTCGCCGGAGCGTATCTCCGACCAAGTCCCTTCACGCCGTTTCTCGCCACCATTCCACCACCGCAGGACCCAGGCATTTTGCCCTGGGTCCTCTCACTCTTTCTTGCAGGTTCTTGGACTTAAACGAACACCTGGGGGCCATTTTGGCCTTCGCCGGAGACGCCCGAAGCTCCTCCAGCTCCGCCGTCGTCTCCCACGATCCTCGGCTATCGTCGTGGCTTTTTGGGTCCGCCAGCATTTAGAGGAACACTGCAGGAGTCTCCAGCCTCCTTTTGAAGCCCAGAAGTTCGCCGGGGAAGGAGCTAGATCTCGGAGGAAGTCGCCTCGCCGGCGCTCCTCCGCTGTTCTTGCTCCGGTCTTCGGAGTCGTTGGATCAAGGCGGAGCTCCAGCACGTCCAGTAGTCGTTGGATCTCCTCTCGCCTCAACCGTCCGATCCACCGAGGAGGATCTAATCAAGGCCGTCCGAGCGAAGCTTCATCGTGCAGCGAGGGCTCGCCACGTGGCAAGTGGGAAGCCCTCAACCGTCGGATCGCGCATGACCCCTTAAGGCGTGGGTATTTTGCACTATAACCCCCGCCATTTTTGTAATTGTTATTTAGTCTATAAACATTCATCTGTCGCTCAAAAAGTTTTGTAATATTTAGAGTCAAACCCCCGTACTTTAATTAATTGCATTTGGGTCCTAGCCACGTCACCTCACGTGACCAGTTCACGTGAGGCGTAGGGTATTTTGCAAGGACCCCCTCGCGGGTTTTATTATTTTGATTTAGTCCAGGTACTTTAACATCACGTGTAATATTTTTGGATAAATTGCATGTATACCCTTGGAGTTTTGTAATATTGCATCCATACCCCTGCTAGGTCACGTGTTTATACACGTGGGCTTGGTGATTTTGCAGCGAACCCCTCCCGAATTTGGGTATTTGCAATAAATCCAGGAACTTCATTTTTTAGTTGAAAACTTTTGTGAAAATTGCACTTTGACCCCTGGATGTTTGTTTATTTGCACTTATGCCCTTACCAGTAGTGTAGTTTCTTGATGTTGTCTCTATTTATTTAATGCATCTATAAATTGCTAAAAATCACCAAAAAATTATCGTAGGCTCCTGTTTGCTTGCTTGTTCATGCTATATTTTTGCATTTCATTTTTATTTTATTTTCATATTTATTAAAAATAAAAAACATGCACTTTCAGCACTATTTGCATTAGAAAATCTATAAAAATTATAAAAACGTTTTGAAAAATTCCAAAAAAAATATATTTTTCTTGTCTTATCATCTTTTAGTATCATTTCAGAAACCACTAAAAATTTCAAAACAAAAACCTTAAAAATTAGAAAACCCTAAAAATCTTTAAAAAAATCTAAAAATTCTAGAAAAATCCTAAAAATATAAACTCCGTTTCTATAGTTTCCTTATTTTATTGTCTTTATTAAAATTAATTTGAGGAATTTTGGACTGTTTAGTATTTTTCATCCTCATTTTGATTTCGGCCAGTAGTGTAGTTCACTGTTTTTTGTATTTTCACTTGTAAAATACCAAAAATATTCTGAAAAATCCCCAAAAATCACAAGAACAATAGAAAATTACAAAAAGACCAAAAATATTTTATTCCCTGATTTTTTTACTATTTTTACCTATTTTTATAAATACCTTGTCCCCTCTTTTCTTATATTGTATATATACTTAATTTCTGAAAAAGATAAAATAAAAAAATATATAAAATATAAAAAGAAAATATAAAATCAGAAAATTAAAAACCAAAAATACAAAATTAAAAATTAAAAATAAAATAAAAAATATATAAAAGTTAAAACCCACAAAAATTTGCGTAATTGTAGACATTTAATGACATCACATTTTTTGTGCATTATTGCCCGATCTATCTTGTTTGCTCCCTGAGTTCAACACTCTACACATACTTACACTATACACTTTATTGTAGAGTTAAAAAGAAATTTGACTCCACATTTGTCTTTCATTGTTTGATTCATATATTGTGGGTTCATTGTTGACTTTAGTTGGGATTTCTGCGTGGTCGACGCATCGACTGAGTTCCCGCCTTGTGTGGAACTTAAGACCACCGATTTTCGGCTGAATCAGCAATTTAATTGTATAATGTCCAATATGCAAGTAAATAAATTTGAACAATATGGTTGTTTTGTAATGGTAACGGTTTAGACATTTCATCATACACCTTCCATACATGTTAATTTGCATATAGAATTAGCTAACAAAATCTATTCTAACATCCAATATACATCAATATAATCGTATGATGTACAATAAATAAGTTAATGAATTCTAAAAAAATACGGTATAATGTTCTACTCTAAAAAAATTGCAAACCCTAAAGCATTGAATATATCCATATTGTGCAACCAAAATAAAAATAAGCAAGAGAGGAGTGCTCAAAATACCTTATGGATGAAAAGTAGCATATAGTGAAGGTAAATGATGGTCGATGGAGGTGGGAGATGCCGTTCAAAGATCATCAGAGAGGGTTTTTGGGGTTTGGTTTCATTTGGAATGAAGAACAGGGAGCCCGCTAGCGTTCTGTTTAGAAGACGTGGGCGCGCATATGTGCTCGCCAATGTGCTCTCTAAGTACTCCCCCAATTTTCACGCATCATTTAAAATCGCACATTGAAATTTAAATGGGTGAGGCACGTAGGCGAGCACACGAGCTCACCAATGTCCTCTCCAAGTGCTCTCCCCCAAATTTTCACGCGCCATTTAAAATCACACGTTGAAATTTAAATGGACGAGGCAGGTGGGCGAGGACAAGTGCTCGCAAGGTTCTCACCCAAAGGTAGCGAGCACATGTGCTCTCCCCCTCCTAGCCCTTTTGTGCTCGCCAAATCGTGTTTTTCTTGTTGTGACAACACAGTCTTTCCTCCGCGACTCACCATGCTGCGCCGCCCCTCCATGATTCACCACCCGACACAGCCCCTGCTCCACCCCTTACTGCTCGATGCAATCCCTCCTCCATGCCTTGTTGCGCGGTGCAGCCCCTCCACGACTCGCCGCATTGCGCAGCCCCTCCTTCATGATTCACCACCCAGCGCAGCTCCTACTCCACGCCTTACCGCTCGACACAACCCCTCCTCCATGCCTTGCTGCTCCCCGCAGCCCTTCCTCCACGCACCGCCGCGGAGCTGAGAGAGTCTTGAATTGAAAAGCAGCTGACAAATTTGCAATGGAACCCTTAACAAACCTGATATAGTCATATCACCCCTTCTCTATCGTCGTTGTTTCATGATGTACGTTTCCCATCGCCTCAATATAGATCATCCATCTATGCCTGAGGTATCCGGAAGTAGAATCTGCTAATGTTGTGTCTTTTGTTTTTCCATCAAAAACCCATGTAATTTGACCACGAACCAATTTTACTTTGTCGCACAAAGTTGGCCAATTTAATTTCCTTCCCGATGAAGTTTTTGACGAGGTTGTTGTTTCACTTGCATTGACTTTATCTATAGAAATTTGGATTTTAACGAGAAAAATGTTCCTTTTACGAAGATGATGTATAATATCGATGGTGTTAAATACGTCAAAGAAATTGTTAGGTTGGATGGATGTTAGACTTGGTAAAAGATGAATTTTTACAAGATGTCTTTTGCTCTGGCATATAAAACTAGTGATACACTTGAATTTACGAGTGATATAATAAACTCATGTATTTTCCGACGTCTATATGCTTATTTTCACAGTATTAATAGACATGTGCACCTTGTATTTTGTTAGTCATGGAAAAAATTTATACTTATTCCACGGGTACCCGTTACCCATTCATATAATCCGGGTATACGTTAAAAGCGGGTACCCGTTCGAACAAGTCGGGTCGACCCATTGACCCGATAATGATAGGTCGGGGCAGGTCACTATGAAACGAATCAGGTACCCTTCCCGTGTACACCCCTCGATTCAACAAAAATGGTAAAGCATTGCTTTGCCCACTCATGACGGAGATCAGTTGCGATGCTTGACGAAACTTTCACATAATTAGCAAAAGCTACTCCCGTCCCTGTATATTCATGCATGACTTTCGGTAAAAAAAAAAGATTTAAGTTGGGCTTCTGGATATTTGCCGCATTCTAATATCATAGCGAACTTTGCTCTCTTTATAAACACAGGTTACATGGCAGAGGTAATTGACGAGGTACCTCAGCGTCCTCCAGCTGTAGTGTCTTTCCCTGATGCACGTCCGAATGGCATGGTTCCTTCCTCATTGAAACTTGAACTCGACGAATCAGCTGCTGGAGGCATGTGCCCGGAAAACATGTGACAGGAGTATGCATTTGGAGGCTTCATGGTTCTAAGATGGATATGGGCTAGATGGAAGGAGAGGAAACCATGAGAGCCTCTAGAAGCTAGCCATCCTCCTGTTATATGTTCAAGTTAGTATTTTTCGGCTTTTCTGCGATTGGATCTAGACCCTTGCACTTTTTTAAGGAAAAAGGGTGTCTAACCGTAAAGGACACCTAAAAACTTATATTCACAAATTAGGTACAAGGTTACAATGACCAAGACCCAAGGATGAGTCTGGAATGTTGTAATACATTTTCAATATAAAATCTCTCCCCTCGAAAAATAACTCCATTTCTTGCCAACCATATCACCCACAAAATAGATGTCGCATTAAGTTTCTCCATTATTGTGCAAGTTCCGGGCAGCCCAATGGATTCCCAAAAGTCTCTGACCACAGAGGATGCAATAGTAGGTAAGTTGCCCCCTGTCCAAATATGTTTAGAGGAGGAACAACAGAAGAACAGATGATCTACATCCTCATGTTCCTCTCCACATCGTTTGCAAGAACCGTTAGCACCAAAAAGTCTGGATCTCCGAGCACCAGTCATTACTCACTCTCTCCCGAATAGCCAAAGGAAAACTTTCACTCTTATAGGAATCCTCCAAGACCATAACTTCCCTAATACTGGCATTGCAATTCCCGGATCAAAAACGAAGGCTGTATATAAAACTTTGTAGGCTTTTTTCACAGTAAAAGCACCATCTGCCCAAGTCCAATAAGTGGCTTCATCACCATCCCACAACACCGGATTTAGATATGGAGAAATCTGGGGAAGTGTTGCGCACACGCCTCGCCAGAAATTGGAAGGCCTTACCACTCTATTGGGACGCCATTCTCTAGGCTATCTGTCACACCATAAATCCTCCTCACTAGCAAACAAAGTGTATCTGATTCTCCACCCCAAATACGAGTGATCCACTTAGTTAGGAGGGTCTTGTTCATCACCTCAAGGTTTAGGACTCCCAAACTACCATCTGCCTCAGTAAGCGTCACAATCTTCCAACTAACCAGCGGAGTACCAACCCAAAAGAATCTATGCATCAATGACTCCAGTCGTCTATTAGTCCCCATTGGAAGCAAGCGAGATGATAGGAAGAAAATAGGAATCACAGAGAGTACCGACCTCAAGAGCACCAAGTGTCCACCCCGTGAATGGCAAGAAGCACGCCAGCTCGCAAGCTTGCGCTCAAGCCTCTCAATCACATGTAACCAATGTGATTGCTTTAGACGACCGTCCACCACAGGTAACCCCAAATAGGTGATTGGCCACATGCCTTGATATCCTCCTCTAGAAGACCAAAGGTGTTGATATGCCTTGAATCCTAACCATCTGACCCAGGTTAAAGAAATGCATATGCATCCCCCTGCCATACCATACCCCAACAAGATGGGGGTCTCGCTGCCCGGTCAGCGAGCCTGGGGGGGTCTAGGGGGGAGGAGGTGCGTCCCCCCTGCGGGGGTATGGGGGCAGCGCCCCCAGCGAAAATTTTATGGAGCGGTTCTATTTGTGTTCGGGTATTTGGATCCTTTTATTTTTAGGGATCCGTCTATATGAGAGTGCTATATAAACTCCTTAGGGTTAGGGTTTTAAGTGCATCCTCTATATTCATTTTTTTCACCACAAAGTGAAATCGATCACCGCTGCCCAAGGACGTAGCCCAGTTACGGGTGAACTTTGTAAATCCGTGTGTTTGCGTTCTTGCTTGTTTGATCGTGTTTGTGTGTGCTTTCTTCCGCGATTCACCACAAATGGGAATAAAAATTGATTTCTCCTCATTGAGCTTCAACCCTAAGAAAATCCCAAACAACTCCAATATTGTAACAACTCCCTCAGCTTCACGAGCTCCACCTTCCACAAACAAAATTGTATCATCAGCATACCGTAAGATTGGGATAGACAAACCATTTGAATTATAACCCTGAAAAAATTTTCCCTCCACCGCACAAGTAACCATCCTTGACAACGCGTCTACCACAATAACAAAGAGAAGAGGAGCTAGCGGGCATCCCTGCCTAACCCCCCTCTGCGGCTGGAAAATCCCACCTCTGGTCTTCCATTAATTAACACTGAGCAAGAAGTCGTCGTTACACATCTCTTTATCCAGCTAATCCACTCATCTGGGAAACCACGTTCGGAGAGCGATGTCCAGATAAACTTCCAACTAACACAATCATACGCTTTGGAGAAGTCAATCTTCCAAAGTAAATCTTTGACCTCTCTTCTTTTCCAATCAACAACAATCTCCGAGGCAATGATTACACCATCCATCATAAACGTCCCAGGAACAAAAGCTGTCTGGAAGTCACTGATAATATCACCCCAAAACAACACGCCGTCTATTAGCAAGGACTTTCGCAACAATGAGGTATATTGCATTTGAAAGCGCAATAGGCATGAAGTCTTCTATTCTAACCACCACCTCTTTCTTGGGCAAGAGGAAAAGTAAGAACCGATTTAACCGATCAAAACCACGATTTTCCCCCCTCAACTCTTCCACCATAGCTAACATGTCCTGACCCACCAAGTTCCAGAATTCACGGAAAAAGAAAGTAGGAAAACCATGTGGCCCTGGAGAACCATCTGCATTAAGATCAAAAACTGTTGTACGGACTTCCTGAAGGGTGAAAGGGCAAATCAACTGAGATGCCTGGACATCTGAAACTCGAGGCACATCTCTATCATGCCAACGAACCCCACAGAGATGATCTTTGCTAGTCAAATCCCTGAAGTGCTCAACAACTGCAACCCTGATCTCCTTCTCGCCTTCCATCCGCACTCCCCTTACCTCCAAAGAATGGATCAAATTTCTCCGCCTCCTTCCATTTGCTACCATATGAAAAAATCGTGTATTCGCATCTCCCTCCCTCAACCATGTTTGCCCTGAACGTTGCTTCCATTCTACCTCTCTCTTCTTGTACTCTTCTAAAAGAACCCTTTGATGAGCTGACCTCATCATCTTCTCCTCCTCAGATAGCTCCCTGGTGTCCTCGGTGATATCCAACCTAGTCACTTCAGCCTGGGCTAAATCCCTTCTTTCACTATGACGGATCTTGAGATCCCTACGAAAGTCCGCCAACATGGACCGAAGTGCCTTCATTCGAGATGCCATATCCCTGAATGTTGAGCCAGAAGAATCAACCCCCCTCCAACACTGAACAATACAATCTCTGAGATCCTCTTCTAAGAGCCATGAGTGCTCAAAGCAAAAGAGACTTCCCTACCAAATCGATTCGCTAGAGTCCCAACAAATGGGTGTATGATCAGAGTGAGCACGTGACAAGGACCTAGCAGAGGCCAACAGGAAGGCCTCCAGCATCTCCATCGAACAAAGAAATCGATCCAACCTAGATCTTGAGGATGTAGTCCGCGATGTGAAATGGGAGTTCAAAGCAACAAAGACTTCCAAGGAGAGCTCCTCAACAAACTCCCTAAAAGCCGGTGAAGCAAGATCCAACCCACCTCGATTTCGAGGCCGATCCGAAGGTAAAAGAGTGACATTAAAATCACCACCAACGATCCAAGGAAGGTCTTCATATCTCGCCCGGACCAGACATAGCTCATTCCAAAGGCCCGATCCACCCGAGTGCACCTGAAGGCCCATAAACTGCAGAAAGGAGAAATCGAACATTGTTTGTCTTGCGCAACAGCACCACCAACAACGAGTGTTGAGCCTCCACCGAATCACTCAACTCCAATAAGTCACCATTCCAACTGACAAGGATGCCACTTGATGCCCCATTGAGGCCACCGTTCTGAACTCTGAAAGTCTTACCACCGAGAGAGATCTCCATCGAGGAAGATCCCAAGTCTCCAATTTTGTCTCTTGCAAACAGACCACATCTTCACGCCAATCATCTAGCGAAGATCCGATAGCTCGTCTCTTCTCTGGCTGCCCCAGGCCACGCGCATTCCATGAGATGATCTTCATTTGTCAACAAAGGGGGCTTCCCCCGCCAACTACACCTGAATGCACTTACCCACCTACTACCGCAAGGTCTCCACTGGCTGCTTTTCTACCAGCTGTCCACCTTCTACTAAGCCAAAAACAACTTGCATAGCCCACTCCTCCGAAGCATGTATTTTAGTTTCTCCCTCGACTTCCTCCGGATGCCCCAATTCACCCTCCAAACGGCGTTGTTTTCTGGAAGGATTCAACAATCCATGCACCGCACTTCCCCTGCCCATTCCCCCTCTCTTGTCCCACTTTCCACTGCGCACCCAACACTCTCTTGCCAACTTCTCTGAACTCACGAAGGTAAATGGACCTCCACCCCCGGCAGAAAACATATCCTGGCTTGCATCAATCGCCGAAGTTTGATCAATGCTCGAGTACCGCGAGAAATCCACAGCCAAAGCCATGTTAGCATGGCCGGAGATATCCAAGACGCCCTGAGTGGGAGTGCCAATCGACGTACCTAGGACATACGGGATCACACCCTCTGTAGTCCCTGATTTGCCCTCTAATGAAGTAATATTGAAAGTTGTTTCCTTTTCTATCTACATGGTGCCAGTCGTACCTGCACATGGCAAGGCTTCCATCTTTGACGTGCCCATGCATGGGATGGTTTCCATATTTGACGTATTTGTGCATGGCACATTTTCCATTTCAGAAAAAGTTCTCCCCATCGGATTCTCAAGGCTTTGGATTTGAAATTCAAAATTTCATGGATTTGGCAAATGCGAGCTATTACACGCATTAACTGTCCCAATCAATAATTCCTGAAAAAGCGGCTCTTTCCTACCGTCGAGTATAGCAATCGACACCTTGAAACTGGTCGCCTCCTCCGCCGTCACCAGCATCGAGCATCTCTGCGCGGCCTCCTCCGCCAGCTCTCTTCCTCCCCCGTTCAAAGGATCTACATAGTTCTCATGAGAATCCATAAAAGGCGACGCAACATTGGCCATCACGGTAAGACCAAGTATGAAGGAGGTCCGACCCACAACCAAGGTCGCCACCGTCGGCAAAGGGCATAGGGACCCCGACAACTCCATTAGGACATCAGAGTCATCGCCTGGCTTGAAGCCATCTGAAAGAAGTGAAACAACATTTCCCAATGGTGATAAACAATCCTTGACAATATCAAGGCATCTACACCTCAGAGGAACTCCAGAGACCCGAACACGTCTCGATGTCGACCTTGCAAATGGTCTTGCACCATCATGAAAACGACTCCTCCGCCAAGGTCGAACCACCAAAGGGCCGATGCTGCCCTTCAAAAGATGTGTCTCTTCTTGTTCAGAAAGGCCACGAGCTCAAACGATCCTGTTTCCGATGGCGACGACGTCATCTTCGAAATAGGATCCAATAAAAGTAGAAGAACGCCCATCGTCCTTATCGCGTCATCAACATATGCATCTGAGACCAGGTGTCGGTCTCCGATCGTGCAGACCTTATCAGAAGGTTGAACCTTAGGCCGCTAGGTCCCTCGACGAAGACATGCATTTCTCCGATGCTCCACACCATTACACCTGAAGCACACGGTATCCTTTGAGCAAGACCGCGCAAAGTGACCAATATCCCCACAACGAAAGCAACGGCTAGACTCTAATCTACTCTTTCTTCGACCTCCCTTCCCTTGACCGATGACCAACCGACCTCAGCATCGATGTCTGCCCTCCACATCATTACCTTCTCCGATGCCTTTCCCTCCGCCAGCCCCAGAACTCGCTCTCCCTCTCGCAGCTCTCTCCCTCCCTCTCTTCGTCTCGACCCTCTTTCCCTCGCTTCCCCTTCTTCTCTCTCCCTCGCTCTCTCTCCATCTATGCAGACCCTTGCATGTATCCCTCTTTTTAAACAACCTTGAAACTTTGTAATTTCTGGCTCGGATTTTTGAACTCTTAGATATGATGGGAACCGACTGTTACCTTATTTAAATCACCACCTATTTTCACAGTCGCATCCTTATGGAAACCAAAACCTAAACTCTCTTCGACCCGGTGCTTTATGTGGAAGGTAAGACGTGAAACGCCTTAAAAGGGGTTCTTCATTAATGCCAGATATAGCTCAAACAATCTCATTTTTCTTCTCTGATTTGGACAATGACTAACGTACCTCCCTTTACCTTTCCTTTATATCTTTTGTTGCAGAAATCTCATTGGTGCACGATCTTAAATCTTTCCAAGCGTTCTCTTTTGCTGTTGGAACTTCCCATCGACCTTCAGAGGGTCTGCCCTAGATTCTTTTTGTTGTTTTTACGTTTTGTATTTGGCATTATTGCCTGTTTAACATTTGCTACTATGAAGCTCTTTAGGTTGTTTATTTGTGTATTATCGAACCCTTCCAGAGCTTTCTGATGAGTGATATGAACTTTTTTCCCTAAAAAAACTAGCTTCAAGTATTGTTTTCATGTTGCTTCTTGGACCAATTGATCCTTATTTTTGTGAGAGACGTAGTATATACACCCAAAACCTATCTCAAATTAGCATCCCACGTAGTATCACATTAGTTGCATGGGTTTCACTTTGTCTAAAATCTTTATTTAAGAGGGAAGGACACCATCTCACCTCCCATTTGCAGGTGTGAGCGGTGGTGGTGCGCACAGCAGTGGTGTGGCATAGCGCTGTGATGGTGTGAGAGGTGGTGCGTGCAGAAGTGGTGCGAGCAAGCAACAACTGTGGCGGTGGCTGCGTGTGCTGTTGTGGTGCTCAGCGGTGCATTGGTGGTGCACACATAGGCAGCGGTAGCGTGGTGGCGGTGGTAGTGCGGCGATAGTGGCGACAATGGTGTCATTGAGCTGTAATGTGGTGCATGGTGGTGGTGTGCAGCGGTGCAGTGGTGTGGTGTTGTATGCATCAATGGTGGGGGGAGGAAGACTTTTGGAGATTTGCCATCAGTTCAAGAATAAAAGCAGGCGGCACCTAAAATACATGACAGTTTGATGAGACCTGTCATGAGTTTGGTCAAAAAAATACGGCATGTTTCTAAACTTATGGCAGGTCGGTCCAAAGACTTGCCATAAAATTAACTAAAATTACAAGAGGTCACTAACACATGGTTAGAGCAGATCCTCTGCAGTACTGCAGAGGTATACAGTAAACCCATGAATCACACGAGCCATTCAATCTTGATCGAGCGGTTTGTGCGAATTGGTTGTTTTTGTGGGCCCTTACTGTGGGAATTCGTGTGAACCGCTCGATTAAGATCGAGCGGCTCGTGTGATCCATGAGTTTAATACAGACCTATGCAGTACTGTAGAGAATCTGCTCTCACACATGATAGGTTGATACGAAGATTTGTCATAAAAAATAACTAAAATACAACAGGTCTTTAAACTCATGGCATGTTGCCCCAAACATCTGATATGTTTTTGCTTTTTTGTGTTTGGCTTTATTGCCTCTATGGACAATTATTAGGAGTGCTCTTTAGGTTGCTCATTTTTTTTCATTTGTAAAAGATCATGATTTCATTTTATCAAAGTAAACTAGGAAAGTTCTCGGTAGCCATGCCACAAACAACACAAGATTACCAAATAAACCCGTTAGGAGCCACAATATTTAGTACAACCTTCTCGACTCGTAAGGAAGTACTGGCAAAAAAACTAGAAGTATAAAGAGTTTTTTCAGGTACAAAGATCATAGGCAACATGCAGTGAGACTGAAGGTAAGCACAATACTTTTTGGGCTTTAGTTTTGACTACCTGGAGGTTCCCTTGTAACCTTTTCGCTTTGATGCCAATTGACGAATACTTATGGGGCTGGGGACTTCATGTAAAGATTGATACAGAAACAAGTGATGTTTATATCAATCAAGGATATCTGTATGCTTGTGGTATAAGCTAAAGGAGGTTTTAGGTTGTTTATGGTGCTCTTTAGGTTATTGTCGAGCCATTGCAGAGCTTTCTGATGAAAGATATGACTCTTTAGGTCCGGTTTTAGGTTTTACTTGTAACGATGAACTCAATGAAATGCCTCGTACGTGGACAATGATAGCCGACTTTCCTATGTCATGTTGAGTTGACGATGGCTTTCCCTTCATGAAGGGGAATTTTGGATGTTCTTTCTTGATGCTGATCTCTCACCTAACGTATCACGTCCTCCTACTTGCGCCTAGATCCGGTGGCTGTGTTTTCCGGGGTTTAACCTCCTACTTGCACCTATTTGGTGAACTATGCCCTCGGTGTTATACTTGCTTTAAAAAAGATTTCGAATTAATACACGATAGGTCCCTGAAAGGTTGACCTAATTAGGATCTGTCATGATGCATGATTTCATGGAAATAACAAAATGGATTTAAGATCTGGTATGACGGTTGTCAGATGATGTCATTTATCATGCACAGATATGTGGCAAGTTTCAATGCATCAACTATCATCACAAGCAATCGTGGCCGTAGGATGTCTAAGATTGTGAGTACATTTTTGATATTGAAAATTATTTTCCTTTTTGTAAACACGTACTTGGAGTTCTTGACGCAGCTTTACTTCTAGAAGCTATACTCCGATTATTACTAAATTTAACATCAAGTTGCGAAAGTTACACGTGGGGTTGGAAATGAACGGAAAGGGTATGGAAGTGGCTGTGAAGGTCAACACATTACATGAGCTTCCTTTGTCATTAATCCCAATTTCAAAGATAGAAACCTTGCCATCAATATCACGGCGATGCTCTCTCTTTCCATCGGTGGGTTCGTGGAAAGAAAGGTATCGGCGTGTTTTATAAACTATCTTAAGATTATCGTCGGGGAGACAAACTCATAGAATCCCTTTTTGAATGGTCTCCTCTCTGCGTCACTGCCCCATAAATTCTGCCCATAGGTTGCCCTTTTCCATCAGCTCTACTCCGTATGCTAATCCTTTTCTATTTTCAAGTCTCCAGTAAAGTTTCTAGAGGCAGAATATTCACAACAGATCAGTCTGTAGTTATCACAGCACACGAATTTACAGGATTCATCTGTAATACAAACCTACGTAGAATCCTACATATACGCAACTAATAAATTATGATTTATTTCATCTATCTAAGGTACAAGTATCAAACTATTAACTACAACTTGTGTATTCTTCGTATTTACAGTCGAGATTTATGTAATCTACGTCAATGTTAACGACGAATACGAGCTGCCCTCTGCTCGTTCCATCGCCTGTGTATACGTATCGAGTTTTGCCCTCTGCTGAACAGAAGAAGAAAATACGCGTAGCGTATAGATACATACGTTATACTGTACAACTTATCAAGCCATGTCTATCTTCTTTATCCTCCTCTTTGATCTCTCTTCCTCTGTGACTCCGTGCTCCTGCCTTGTGCAGCAGAGGACCGCGCTCGCTCTCCTCGCGTTCCTTCTCCTTGGGGCTGTGCGAGCTGGTGAAGTGGAGCAAGAAACTGACCACGTCATTCATCGTCGGCCTGGTGGACGGCAATGTCCGCGTGCAAGCGATTGCCAATTTCATGACGGCCGTGATCTCGTCAATCCAGATAGGATTCTTGATCTCCTCGTCTATGGCGTCCATCACCGATCCCCCCTTTTGAAAATGCATACATGCCCACTCGGCGAGGCTCCTGTCTCCACCTCCGTCGTTTGCTCGCTTCCCTGTGGTTAGCTCCTGCAGCACCACCCCGAAGCCGTAGACATCTACCTTCTCGCTCACCTTGCTCGAATATGCGCATTCTGCGACAGAATTGATCAACCGATTAATCACTAGTGACGCTTATGGATATCGAAGATTGTTGATTTCATATAAATCCTAATCTTGCGGTATTTGAGTTGATCGGATTTGTTAGGCAAATTGAAAGAACCAATCAAAGTCTCACCTGGTGCCATGTAGCCAAATGAACCGGCCACAGTGGAGAAGCTATTGGCTTCTCCGATCCCTTTGGTCAGAATACGGGCGAGCCCGAAATCGGCCATCTTTGGCCGGAATTCCGCATCGAGAAGTATGTTGCTCGACTTCACGTCCCAATGAACCACAGGCGGATCGCAATTGTGGTGCATGTAGCAGAGCCCCTTGGCTGCTCCCGCCGCGATCTCCAGCCTCTGTGGCCAATCCAGCCCCCCTCTCTCACGCCTCTTCCTAGTGTGCAGCCACTCGTATAAGCTCCCGTTCTCCACGTACTCGTACACGAGCATCTTCGCGTCTTCGCTTGAAATACAACACAGCAACTTAACAATGTTCATGTGCCTTATGGATCCCAGTATCTCAACCTCTGCTCGGAATTCCTTCTGAAGCCGCGAATGGACCTTCTTGTTGTTCCATATCTTCTTCACGGCTACTACGTCCCCCTCACGGTTCCCCAGCAGTACACGGTAGACCTCCCCCGCACCGCCACTGCCGACACGGTTCTCGGGGATGAGCTGCCGGACAATGCTGGACTCCGTGAAGTCCAGGTACTGGAAGGAGGTGATCTTGGACTTGTTGCAGTCCCACAGGTGCCTTCTCCGACTGAGGTCCCGCAATGCGAAGTAAGCGAGCAGGGTCACCGCCAGTACGGTCACCGTTCCGAGAACAACAATCAACACATAGAGCCACTTGGGTAATTCGCGGGATCGCTTTGATCCCATGGCGCAATTTGGGAGGTTGAAGAGTGGGGTGGTGGTGCCGGAGCAGAGCCCCGGATTGGAGAGGAAGCTCATATCATAGACCGCGATGCACAGCGAAGATGGGATCGGGCCGGTGAGGCTGTTGGAGGAGAGGTTGAGCGCATTGAGCTTAAGATTGTTGAAGCTGTCTGGTATTTCGCCGGAGAGATGGTTGCTTGACAGATCGAGATAGTTGAGCCCCAGCAAGCACCCGATAGTGTCCGGTATCACTCCATTGAGCTGGTTCCGGCTGAGATTGAGCGTCGTCAAGTGCTTCAGCTCGCCGATCGACGGGGGGATGTCGTCGGAGAGCATGTTGCCGTCCAGCAGAATCTGCTGGAGGTTGGAAATTCCCGAGAAATCGTTCGGTAGATCCCCGGAGAATGCATTGTTGCTCGCATAGATGACATTCAGCTGCCTCGCAGACGTTGGGATCCTCCCGGAGAATCTGTTATTGGATATCTCCAATCTCGTAAGATTTAGTGGGAGCTCATCCGGTAGCTCACCGGATAGATCATTGTCGCTGATCATCAGCGTGTTGAGGTCCGGCAGCGACCAGATCTTCGCCGGGAAGTTGCCGGAGAGCCTGTTTTGCTGAATCATGATGACCCTCAATGTCGTGCAGTTCCCCAATGACTCCGGTACCTTCCCGGTGAACTGATTGGAATATGCAGAGATATACGCCAGCTAACCATTTGTGCAAAGTGTCTCCAGCAGCTCCCCGGTGAGGTTGTTCTCCGTGACTTCTAAGTTATTTAGTTGCGAGTACTTCCCGAGGTCCGGCGGCAGGTTTCCTGTGAACTGGTTATGGAAGAGCCGGATGTCATAGAGCGACGCGATGCGGCTGATGCCGGCAGGGATCTCCCCTGAGAAGTAATTGTAGTGCATGCAGAGAATCGTCAGGCTCTGGAGTTTGGAGAAATCTTGAGGGATGCTTCCAATTAGATAGTTCGTGGAGACATCAATCTCCTCCAATCCCAAAGCTCCGATCTTGGCGGGAATTCCACCATTCAACTTGTTATCGTTCAAATATACGTATCTGAGTTTCTTCAGCACCCAAATGGAAGGGGGGGATCGACCCGGTGAGGTTGTTCGCCCCAAGATCGATGTGCTCGACCTGCAGCAATGTGCCAATCCATCCAGGTATCTCGCCAGTGAGGTTCGCTTCCGAGATCCACAGGTAATTGAGCTTCGTGAGCGTGCCATATTCGGACGGGAGCCGTGCCGGATCGAAGTTGCTGGTGGCGAGGGTGAGGACCTCTAGATTAGTCAGCTTGGAGATCTCTAGAGGAAAGCTGGTGAACTTATTGTTGTCGAGGCAGAGCGACCGGAGCTCGGTGAATTCCCCGACGGATCTCGGGATATCGCTTGTGATCTCATTGCTGGCGAGGTTGAGGTAGACCAAGGTTCTCGGGAGAGGGGTGGTGAGATCGGAGGGGAGTGTGCCGTTGATGTAATTCTGGCCGAGATCCAGCCGGAGGAGTTTGGTGCAATAGGAGAGCGAGGTGGGGAGGGGGTTGCGGATGGAGTTGTTGAAGAGGTAGAGGACAGTGAGGTTGGCGAGATCGCAGACGAAGTCAGGGACGTCGACGTCGATGCCTTGATCGATGAGGGTGATGTTGGTGACGACGCCGGCAGTGCAGGAGATGCCGAGCCAGGAGCAATGGGAGGGAGAGGAGGAATTGGACCAGGAGGAGAGGGAGGTGGGATTGTTCCAGTGGGACTTGAGGCGGAGGAGGGTGAGCTTCTCTTGTTTGGGCAATGCAGCGGAGGTGGCGGAGAGGAGGAGGAGGAAGATGGCTGTGGCCATCCTGAGGTGGTGGGGGAGGGTGTATGCGTAGATGGGCCGCGGGAGGATTTACATGTGGTGGAGTTGTTTGACTGAAGGTGACGATGCTTCTCCACGAACTTTCCTCCCTCGCCTCGCTGGGGGATCAACATGGGAAAATGTAGCAGGAGATCCAAAGTTCCAACCAGAGGCCATGATCGACAGGATAAGAAAGGAGGGTGGAATCAGAAATAAGGAGGATTCATGCTTAGATGTTTTTCTGATTGTGTGAAAAAGACGGAACAAGGATGAGATATTCCTGTTCTCGGTTTGGTTTTCGTTTTTGTCGTAATTATTGTGGAATAAATCAATGATTATTTTGGAATAAGTAGTGTAGTCGGGGGAGGAATAGTATTCAATTTTTGAAAAGAACGAGAAGGGAAACTGAAGTAGCAGTAAAATAAGGAACGAGAATAACCATATATTTCTAGAATTAAAAAAAAGAATTAAGGTAAAGAGGAGAAATTCTGCAGCTGCTGCAACCACCGCCATAATAGAGGACAATTTATCATAATAGCGGGTAAAGGGAGATCATAGCCTCCTAGAGTCCCTCAAATCTAGGTCGTTTGGTTTGATACATTGACTCCAGTTGTCCTCATAAGTCATAGCGAAGCACATGTCGAAACATCGTAATCATGTGTATATATATAGTGGATGGATGGAGGCAATAGGAATCTCTGTTTCGTACGAAATTTGAATAACATAATATATGGATATAGTGATGATTATTCTTGGAAGAAATTTTCAAAAAAAAATGATGAAAATGAGGCGGGGGAGCTAAGTTAGCTCACCCTAGGGGGGCAGCCCCATTTATCCCTATATATATAGGGGTGATCCTATGAGATGAGATTTTGGTGAGATGGAGCATTTTGGACCACTAGTTCCAACTAGGAGAGAGAAAGGCAGGAGAGAGAATACAGCAACTTGTGGTCCAGCATGTCCCATCTCACCATCTCACAAAATCTCATTCATAGGATCGCCCCCCCCCCTCTCTCTCTCTCTCTCTCTCTCTCTCTCTCTCTATATATATATATATATAGTAGTGATCATATGAGAGCCCCCTCTAATGAGAGCATGAGAGCCTTCCATATAAACCGTCGGATTGTCCTTTGTCATTAACGGCTAAAATTACTTTCCAGCCCTAACCTCTCTCCACGTTGCTCACCCCTCCCTAGGTTTCCTTTTCCCCATCCGTCCCACCAGCTTCCGTCCTTGCGGCATCTCGTCCACCACCGCCTCCTCCGTGCGCAGCAGTTTCTACACCTTTCACCTTCGTCTTCGTAGAAGTCGGCACCTGCACTTCTCTGAAACCCCCTTCTCATACTAGACGGTGATGGGTCATCCATCTCTCTCCTCCTTTCCATCTCCGCCATTCGTAATAGGCGCAAACACCTTCGATCTTTGCACAATGGTGGAGAGGTCGAGTTGCTGCGGCATCACATCAAGTAGACACAACACCGCTGATGGTCAGAGAGACAGGTTGTTGCTGCATCAGGCGTGCTCAATCATTATTCTTTGCAACATCTCATCTCCAACAGCGGATTCCATTGTTGTTACTTTAGATTTCACTCGAAGTTTCCTGTAGTATAATGAGATGTAAGAGCCACCCAAAAGTTAATGTTGGTGGTGTTTTTCCTTTTTTTTTCTATTCTGTATTCCAATTCTGATAGTTTAAGATTGAGCGTTTTGATAAATAGATAAGAGCAGATCCTATATTTTTTCTGGATAGTATCTACTTCTTCGTTTTATGCCAACCTCCTATTTTGATATCCATGTGTAGCTTCCTGCCTGCAATGTTTCTACGCTTCTCTGTATACTCAGCCATTTTGTTTATGGTTCCAAAAGTTCATGTATTGTGAAAATAGATTGGATGTTCTATGGTACCTTATGCAATGTTAGTTGTTGTGATGACAACATGTCTGATTTTTTCACATGACGGCATCCAGTTCACCACAGATTAGCAATTTGATAATTTCAGAATTCTCAAGCTATGCTTTCCTGAACTAGTGCATTGAATACCATATGGGTTGCATGACTAGCACGACCAAGATTATGGAAATTCAACACGAACTGTTTCTGCTTGCTATTATGCAATGCTCTAAATTGATTGGTATGGAGATGTTTCTTGAGCAAGTGTTTGATGTTGAAATGGTAAGGATGTCTACCACGATGAAAGCTGCCTACACTACAGGATAAAGCTAAGTTAGCATGCACCTAAGATCGTGAACTTGGCGGGCACACATGCTCACCCATCTATGCGTGAGCACATGGACAACACATGTGCTCGCTTGGCATTGTCACCCACTTGAATTTATAGGTGCAAGGGTTTGATGCATGGGTTAAAAGTCAGGCAAGACGGGGGAAGACGGGGGAAGCACCTAATGTGATCGTTCGCCATCTGCTATCGCTCTTCCTCTTTTCATTTTAATCAAACTTCTCCCCCAAAATCCCCCCTATGACAGTCTTTGATCGACAACCCCAAATTCCTTGTATATCAAATTTACTTTATATATTTATGTGGTAATCAAGGATTGAATCAACACTTTCTCACAATGATTACAGAAGGCTTGAGTCGAGGGGGTTAATTAAATTTGGTGTATAATTTATTGTCTTCGAGTTATATAGGGACTAATTCTTTCATTGCACCAGCTGGGAACATAAGATACACTCTGTTTTAGATTTATGCAGTGAAAAGAAGTCAATAATCAACATCCAACTAGCTCCATTTCTATTTTTTTCTAAGTTGTGAGTCCTGTATGTCGTCTTTATCTAATGGCTTCATCAAATTCAAGTATATTCTAAATTCCTAGTACAATTTTTATATATATCGTGGAGCAATTCCTTTTTCTACGAATATTCAATCTTGAAACAACCCCTTCTGATTTGTATAGAACATGTACATAAAGGAGATCGTAAATGCCATGATAAATGCACATGAACAAAGGACGAATCGGTCGTGCTTGTCTTGAGTGGTGTACAGGAGGGCAACGACACAAAAAAGAGGATGGGGATTTCGAGTTCATAGGAAGGAACCGATGTTCGAGGCACCAAATTGACTATCTGTAGTCTGAGATCCTACACGAGAAATTATGCATCAGAACGCCCGTCACCGTCTAGTATGAGAAGGGGGTTTCAGAGAAGTGCAGGTGCCGACTTCTACGAAGACGAAGGTGAAAGGTGTAGAAACTGCTGTGCACGGAGGAGGCGGTGGTGGACGAGATGCCGCAAGGATGGAAGCTGGTGGGACGGATGGGGAAAAGGAAACCTAGGGAGGGGTGAGCAACGTGGAGAGAGGTTAGGGCTGGAAAGTAATCTTAGCCGTTAATGACAAAGGACAATCCGACGGTTTATATGGAAGGCTCTCATGCTCTCATTAGAGGGGGCTCTCATAGGATCACTCCTATATATATATATATATATATATATATATATATATATATATATATATGAGTGATCCTATGAGAGGAGGGCTTTATGAGAGGGTGAGAGCAACTAATATGGACCACAGGATTTTAAATCAATCAATGGCTAATAGTGTTATAGCGGCAACTCTTCTTTTCACGTAACCCAATGTAGTCTCTCTCTCTCTTCCCCCTCTTTTTGCATGACCCAACGTAACCTTTTCTCCTCCTACTTCGACCAACTCCCATGAACCCGTTCTCCAACCCAACTTCACCATGGATCCTCCGGCAAGCTTCTGCCAATGCTCAGCCTCTGGAAGTACGTCACGAAACTGTATCCCTTCAGACGGTTTACCGTGCGATCCCTCTTTCATGTTCAATCTCTGGTGCCGGAATGGCCAGGGAAGAGTCTCTAGTAAAATGGCCACGTAGTCATCTCCCTCGTCCTGCACTGCTGCCCTCGTCTATCACTTCATAGCTCTTCGTCACTTATTGAGGCTCCTGAGCTATTTCAGTCTTGATTTCTCTGTCTTTTATACAAGAGACCGAGAGCTTTAGAATTACATGTAATAAGTTAATAACCATTATGGAAACAGAAAGGTATGAAAATTGTTATACCTTTCTCAACACCTGCGAATGGAAAGGAGAGACTCTTCGTTACCAGTTTGCAGTAAATGGCAAGAGATCGATATGAAAATTAATGGTTAAACATGTTAAAGTTGGATGGCGAATCTCAACACATGATGCTAGTCGTAGGTCTTGGTTTATGAGAAGGTTAATGACTTGATGCACTGCATGAATTGTTATACTCACGTTCACAACGTAACAACAGTTTAAAAAATCTTTTAATGTGTATATTGAGTCCATTTCTGTGTTTTTATGATCGTTTTGTATAATAATGTTGCTGCTGAAAATCAAGAAGCTTCAACATTTCATTGTTAAATAATACGTATTCCATCATTTATATATATATATATACGTTAATGAGAAGGATTACGATGGAGCAGTGGAAACACTATCAGTAGATGTTTAGAGCCGTGAGGTTCCTAATGGAAAATATGTTGTCCAGGTCTTTGGAGCACGTCAGGGAACCTGTGGGCGTGGAGAGGCACGCTGATGACACCTCAAACCCTGACTAGAGGAGCCACCAACAATATATAAACGATCAATCTCATGATGTATGTAGAGGCGGATCAACATGTGATCCACCATGCAGTCAGCGAGAGACGAGTACCGAGCTTTAATATGGCATTGGAATAAACAAAGGAGAATCATGGGAGAGGTTACAATGCCACTCCGATATCTTGAACAACAGTGTAAAATTCCTGGGGGTATTGTTGCGAGGCCATACATTTTGCAGGAGACGCTTCCCGGGCCATTCCGGCACCAAAGATTGAACACGAAATAGGGATCGCACGGGAAACCGTCTGAAGGGATAGAGGTAGTTCCAGAGGCTGAGCATCGGCGGAAGCTTGCCGAAGGATCCATGGTGAAGTTGAGTTGGAGAACGGGTTAATGGGAGTTGGTCGAAGCAGGAGGAGAAAAGGTTACATTGGGTCATGCAAAAAGAGGGGGAAGAGAGAGAGTGTGTCTACATTGGGTTACGTGAAAAGAAGAGTTGCCGCTGTAACACTATTAGCCATTGATTGATTTAAAATCCTGTGGTCCATATTAGTTGCTCTCACCCTCTCATAAAGCCCTCCTCTCATAGGATCACTCCTCATATATATATATATATATATATATATATATATATAGGGAATTTATTCAGAGAGCACTGTGCCCATTTGAGTCGAAATGAGCCCGTGCTTTCATCCTTCGGATCATGATCTAATGATCCTATTTAATCTCATCCATTCCCTTTTTTTAGCGTCAATCCTTACCATAATAAACTCCTTCCGCATTCTCCTCGTGACTGATTTCCTTTTCTGATTCGCAATTAAGTCTATCCGACGTTGCATTTTATATATTTTCGAAATTTCCAAAATCATCTATGGCTTGCTCTTGCTGCGAAATCTCAAGATCTCCAACGACGAAAGAAGATCATCTTCAAGTCCGCGATTTGTAAGTTTTTTCGTTGTTTATTAGACATTTAGTTATTGTTCTTGTAGAATTCGATCGTTTATTTTGTAGTTCTCATTTCAGTTTCAAATGCAATGGATCATCTGTGAATGGAAACTGATCAGGATTCCAAAGAAGCAATGATGAACGATGCTTCGTGGATGGATTTGAATCGTGAAAAGATCGTATCAAAAGGAGCAAAGATGGATGTCTTACAATTGGATTTGGATAGCGAAATCATTATTTCGAAAAAATTATACCAAGTTACTGATGACATTTGCATATGTTACCGATAATGTATCATGTATTACTTTTCTATTTTATCATTCTTACTGATTAAAATCCATTCATAGTTACTTATGTATCTTAAGAAAATACAAGTTCTTTCTATCAAATACAAGTTAAGTAATTTATACGTAGCCATCAGTAACACTTGACGTACTGCAAGTAACTAAATAGACTACATCAGTAATTTATACGTAGCTATCAGTAACACTTGATGTACTGCAAGTAACTAAATAGACTACATCAGTAATTTATACGTAGCGATCAGTAACACTTGACGTATTGCAAGTAACTAAATAGACTACATCAGTAATTTATACGTATCTATCAGTAACACTTGACGTATTGCAAGTAACTAAATAGACTACATCAGTAAAGAAGGCAAGATTCGATTGTAATTTAAAACAGAGAATATGATAAGTAAGATATAAAGAAGCATCGGTAACCTGTAACAAATTGTAGGTAAAAGAAGACGATAGAATCAGTAAGTTGGAATAGTTATAAAAAAAACCACATGACCAGTAACTTATGTATTGCTATCAGTAACATTCGATGCATTATAAGTAATTAAAAAGGTTATATAAGTAAATAAGAGGTGCATCAGTAACACTCAAAGTATTAAGTAACTATGACATTAGTAACAATCAAAATGAGTACAGTAAAATGGATCATTGTAATCGGTACTTCTTGTATGGACATTACTAATTTACATACTTAATTACTGATCTCACAACAATATGATAAGTAAGATATAAAGAAGCATCAGTAACCTGTAACAAATTGTAGGTAAAAGAAGACGATAGAATCAGTAAGTTGGAATAGTTATAAAAAAAACCACGTGACCAGTAACTTATGTATTGCTATCAGTAACATTCGATGCATTATAAGTAATTAAAAAGATTATATAAGTAAATAAGAGGTGCATCAATAACACTCAAAGTATTAAGTAACTATGCCATTAGTAACAATCAAAATGAGTACAGTAAAATGGATTATTGTAATCAGTACTTCTTATATGGACATTACTAATTTACATACTTTACTGATCTCACAACAATAATTACTTGAGAACTGAATATGTATTACTTGAGTAACATGAATGAATTACTGATCTCAGTACAATGTAATATTACATCTGTAAATTACTGACAACTGTTACAATATTACTGATCTCGCAACACATAATTACTTATGTACAATATATACATTACTGATCAAATGTACATTGACTATTTATTCGAAACGAAATTAAGGATTTGAATTTATCGTTCCAAAACCGTCTTCCTTTTTTTAAGGACTCGGTATAATTGGAAATACAAAAGGATCAAACATATTAATATCCTTCCAAAACCGTGTCCTTCGAAATAGGCAACCTCCCAAATGGAAATACACGTGGCGAGCCGACATGTGGTGCTCAAAAAACCCCAAATGGGCACTGTTCTCTCTGGATATGCCCCCTATATATATATATATATATATATATATATATAGGGAAAACTTGAATTGAGGTGGCACCTTTCCACAAAGATGGTGCGACACCTCTGTTTAGCCGTTCGATAATGATCAACGTCCCTCATCAAAACCACTAATTCTCTCCCAAAACCACTTATCTAATCGGAGTCTATCTGCCAAATTTAGTAACATGTCTCTCTCTTTCAATTTGAATCCCAGATTTCACGCTATATAATAGCGCATTCAATTAATTACTAAAATGACCATACTAAAAGTAGTGGCTCTCACGATCGAGATTATTCTTTACTCGGAAATATCCGTCGTTGTTTTTCTGGTGATTTTCAAGAGATGTTCACGTTTCTTTATACAAACATCGATGACACGCCCAACACCATTGCTTGATCTTGATATTATAGAGGTACATATCATTTTTTACGAAATCATTCATATTTTTTGTTTCTATCATGATTTTTGTTTAAAAAGTCACTCTGATTCAGTTCTAATTCGTTTTAATAGATACAATTCATTTCCGTCATTCATTTATATGTTGGGCGACTTGGTGGTGCGCGACTGAAGGCAAGGAGGTGGCGCGGCGACGGCGAGAGGTTGGCCGACACACGACCAAGTCGTCGAGGCAGAGGAGGCGGCGCGGCGACGGCGAGAGGTGGTCGGGTGCTAAGGTGGAGAAAGAAGAAGAGAGAGGGAGAGAGAGATGTGGGGGAGGGCAGAACAGGGGATTTCACAAAATCCCCTGTTTTGCATGCATTTGTTTAGTGTGCGCGAATAAGTGATTAATCGGTTGATAAAAGTTCGCCAAAAAATTCAAAAAAAATCACCGTTGCGTTCGCAACGTGTGATTTATCCGTGAAAGTGTGATTTGTTTGGTGATTCTGTGATCGGAAGAAGATGAATCGAGGAGAGAGAGAGAGTGGGTGTAGAAGAGGAAGAAGAAGAGAGGAAGAATCGTCTCGCTACTCGAAATCTTTATTTTTTCCATTACAATCTTTATATATTTTGATACCTTTTAATGTCAAGTTTTAAATGATGAGGACGATTTCTCGGTTACTTTATGTATTGCATTTAAAAAATATGTTATTTTTAGTTTCGTTTGTGCTATTTTAATTCTTTCATTTATGTTATACTTGTTCCTGATATATACATTTTTTGGACCAATCTGAATATCTATGTTACATTTTTTCACAAAGTTTTATATTTATGTGCTATCCATGTTAAATAAATAGTACATATTTCACTTTCATATACTTTATTTTACATTCTGTTTATAAAGTTTTACGTTCATTCTAACGCATGACCAACACTCACTCAAAATGAAGACTCACGGTATATAGCTACATCATTTCATTAACATATTTTACAATTGTAAATTATGTTTTACATTTAACTCAGTTATTAAACAATTGTCTGATATTTTCTTTCAGTTATTTCCATGCATCTAATTGAATATTACTGATTCACTTTATATTTTGCAGATCAGCATAAAAATTTTACAATGTGAGCATGGATTTTACAAAATATGCACAAAGTTTACAATGGCTGACGAATTTTGATGGACCCACGATGTTGGGAAACATATTTGATGGACATATAAAATAATTTATACATTAATAATAAGCAATCTATTTTACGAACATCACATGAATTTTACAAAACAGAAACAGATTTTACAAAAAAGTATCACAGTTTACAAACATTGCTCTAACAGAATGTTCTCAAATAAGACTACAAAAAGTTTCAAAATAAATAATGCGGTTTAGAAAAAAGATTACGAAATTTACAAAAAATGTAAATACAAAAGCACATAATAAAAGCACCTTATATTTTAGGAAACACATCTACACAAAAAATACAAATCTTCGTCAGATTTGGACATTTTTGCGAATACTAGTGGTTACGCATTTGTAATTTATAACACAGAATTGTAAAATATCTTAAGCATTTGTAAATTGTTAACGGTTATTTCAAAATATGGACATTTATTTCATCCGATATTTCTGGAAAATTCTGTACGTCACTCGATATATACCTAAATATAGAATGATCAATGACGTGTAATTTACCAAATTAGCAATAATTTAATCTAGCACCATAATAGGAATGTTAGTTGGCACGAAAACCACCTAGTAGTTTCAATCTCATTCGCACACGCATCATCCGACGGCTTAAGATGGCACCTTTCCATAGTCAAGGAAGGGTGCCACCTCAATTCAAGTGCACCCTATATATATATATATATATATATATATATATATATATATATATATATATATATATATATATATATATATATATATATATATATATATATCATCTTTCAAACATTTCCACAGTTTAGGATCCACTTTCTGGAATTGCCATTTTGAAATCTTTGATTTATGACGACTGCACTTGTATAACACATCTGTGTAATATTTCCTATCACCCATTTGCCATTAAGTGCGACATAGTTAGTCAGCTGAATCAGGGCGCCATCCATCTACATCGGTCGTGCCATCGTAGCATAACTATTTGACGTGAAGGAATCGTATGTGCAATGATTACAAGTAATGTATATCCATTGAGAAGGTCTGGAAGCCTTATAGTGACTTCAAACTCTATTCCCGTCCAAACGGCTTTTTCTACTTAAAACTCGCATGCAGAAGCTCACCGCCATCCCATATTGGCAGGTGGCCAGGGCAAATTCATGGTAATCCGGCGTAGGGACTTAGGCTCCTGCCTCTCTGGATTCGATTCCACGAGTTGACCATGGGTCACTACTCGGAGCTGATCCTCAACAAGGTGGCCAGTCTACTGGGCATCCCCGCCACTACCTCGGGCCATACTGAGGGCTACGCCAGATGTTGCATTTCCATCCATGTGGTGAAGCTAATTCCCAAGGCCGTTCCTCTCGTCTTCTTCTATGGTCGGAGGCAGATGGTGGGAGTAGAGCTCAAATGACATCCCTTGAGATACAGCCGATGTGTTTCCTTCCACCACTTCACAAGCAATGCAAGGAGCTTTGGGATCACCTATCACAGTGCTGCCGCCCAATCCATGACCCTTGGCTTGTTATCGGTGACTTTAACGTGGTCAGATTTACCTCCCAAAAAAGGGGAGGTCATGTGCCGCATATGGATCATATTGAGGATTTCAACAACTGCATCAACTTATGTGGGCTCCTAGACCTGGAAGCATGTGGAAACATGTGGTCTTGGTCTAATTCCTCTATTGGGCCCACCAGGATCGCGGTTAGTCTGGACCGTGCTCTTGTCAATGCTTCCTGGCAATCTCGCTTTCCACATGCGAAGCTTGCATACTCCCCTCTCGACCATCTTCTCCTCACCGCTGCACTTGCGCACACTCCCAATCACCCAAAACCTTTCAGGTACTTTGACTATTCTGTTGGCGGACCCGGTTATTCGGATGCTATTACAGGGGTGGGAACTCCCAATCCGTGGTAAGCCCCTATTTTGCCTCACAAGGAAGCTCAGAAATGTAAAATCAGCACTCAAAGCCTGTGCTGACAAGGAAGCAAATGTGTTCTCCGAGGTCGGAGTTGTGGAGAGGTTCCTATCGACCATCAACGGGGTGCTTTCCATTGAATCGTTGGACCCTTTCCTCTCACAAGTACTCAAGTCTGACGTGAAAAAGTATTTGGACACCAAATTCTTTCACATATCACCGAAAAGGCGTGTTTATAGGAACATTATACACAGCCTGCTCGACGACCATGAGAAGTCATCGACATGCCTTTCGATGTTGCCTTGGCGGCACTAAACCACTTCGAATCACTGCTCAGCTCTGTCCTGCCGTGACTTCCAATGACATGTGTTGTCCAACCTTGCTAGTACGTGGCTGATCAGACGATTCAATGAGGACGAAATTTGGAGGATTCTTTACTCCATTCCCTCTACTAAAAGCCCTTCCATGGCTTCAACGAGCAGTTCTTTAAGGGCGTTTTAGTTGGAGGGTTGAAAAGGGCTGGGCGAACCCGGGCTACCACTCCTTCCAAACATCTCAATCCTCTTCATAGTTTACTATTCACAGGGGTACCCCTGCCCAACCCAACCCTGCCCAACCCTGCAACCAAACAGGCCCCGCGTCATTGGATTATGGTCAAGGGTGACATTTTCTCAGCTTTGGAGTTCCTTCATCATGGGGGAAGCATAGTCAGGCAGGTGAACCAAACTTTCCTGAACTTGGTCCCCAAGGTCTCTTCGCATGGTGGTTTGGAGGACTTTCGCCTCATTTCGTGCTGCAACATAACTTGTAAATTATTTGCAAAGTTGCTCGCCACATGTCATAAGGTGGTCCTCCTAACCTGACCTCCCTGAACCAGTCGGCCTTTGTCAAGGGCCGATCCATTGGGGACAATATTCGGCTTGCCCAGGAGCTTTTATAGGGATTTGACAGGCATTCGAACCGCAACAAGGCAAGCTTGAAGATTGACATATCAAAGGCCGTTGATTCCATGGAACATTCCTTCATTCTCGAGGCCATGAGGGGTATGGGGTTTCGCAATACCTAGATCAATTGGATGGCAAGCTGCATCTCCAAAACCTCTTACCCTGTCTTGGTCAACGACTCTCCTCACGGTTTATTCCGTTGAACTCGTGGCCTGAAACAGTGTGACCTGCTCAACCCTGCCCAATCCGTTTTTTTCATGGTCGATAGGAATGATGATGTCATGCTGACATCATCACCAGTCTGACCGATTTGAACCGACGGTCTGACCTGATTGGATCAAACCAAAGATTGACCGGTTCAATGTCCGGCCCGATTTTTAAAACCTTGATCAAATTCTTGCAATAAAATACCATAAAAGGGACAGTTACTATATGACAAGAGAAACACTCTGATAACAAGAAAAAAATCTGGCTTTTTATTACTTGTGCATATCTTAACTTCTGCAATATCAATTATGTTCCTTTTCCTGCAATATCAATTATGTTTCTTTTTTTTTGAATATCAGTTGTACCATTATATTCTATAGACATGGCCATAGACGATATAGCACACAAATATGCGTCTCACTCACTCCAAGCCCTATCTAATTCGTAGAAGATCTCATCTTGAGAGATGGGAGTCGAGTTTAAACACTCAGACCAGTGCTATTGGTCTTTTGCGTGCCCATATGTGTCTTTTGCTTCTCAGGTGGTGGCGAACGATGCTGCTTGCATTGCAGGAGATGCCCGCCTGAGGGACCCGACTTGCTTCCTGCCCGAAAGAGTTGTCCCCCTCCCGTCTATGGGCCCCGCGACCCTCCGGCAACAAAATTCACAAGTCTACCCTTTCATATTATTTGTTATGCCCCTACTTTATCTTCACGGAAGTGCAAAATTTTGTGAATTTTGTAATAAGGTAGGCGCACACGTGATATTCTAAAAATATAAGGGGTATAATTGATATTGCATAAGTTAAGAAGAGCACAAGTGGCAAAACACCACAAAACTCGATTTTCTTATTTTGTTCCGTATTTTATTCAATTAAATTTTTATTTATTTTGTTACCGAGCGTTTAGATTATGGAGAAAGAGAGATCTTTGAATTATAAGGGTTAAGATTTAATTCGTGACTTTTTACTTTTTTATTTTTCCAGATTTCTTACTGTATACGTTTTGCAATAATTTACGCGTAAAACATGTAAAGAGATACGAAAAAAACTTAATGCCAGAATCTTATTTATGTTATCGTTTTTGTGAAAAAAGGAAAAAAAACATATTAGATCATTTATTAAATTCAATGGGTGTGTTTTTGGATTACCTTAAATTTTCGGAGGATCCTGATGTTCACAAATGGTAATTGATCAACTTTTGATTTGAAAAGATTATGGAAATATTAATTATATATGATTTAGATAGTCATATTCTGTTTTATATATTTCCAAAAAAATCCTAGTATATAAGATTAGTTTTTTGCGATGATTTCTCTAATAAAATATATAAAAAAACTATCCAGCAGATGCTTTCAGGAATTCGGAAAGATATTATTTATTTGATAAAAGATGAATAACATTTACTCCTAAATATCTTCTCATAAAATAATTGAAAATCTTTTTATCATTATTTACTACTACCGAAAGTACTAAAATATGCAATTGTAAAATAAAAAATTCCAATTTATCGTTTCACAAATATTGAAAGATGCATAATACATTGGAAGTTGGTCAATCTCCGTCCATAACGTGACAACTTTTTGACAAACATCGTGCCAATCCTTGAATAAATTTCTTTATGGTAGATCTTTGATGACCTACTATATATTACATTATTTTGATGGCAGGTCTTTGAGTGATGGCAGGTCTTTGAGTGCTTGTAATGTATTAGTTTCCATTTGATAGCAGGTCCTCAAATCTATCATGAGTTCTTTATTTTGTTTGCATGTTCTCTCCCCCACAACATGAAATGGAGTCAGTTTATTTTGATAGCATGCGCATCTCTCACTTCCAAAAAAATCTAACATGGAGGTCATTCATTTTGATTGTAGGTGTCCCTATCACCCTTTCCATACTCATCCACCGTTATTGCACAACCATCGTCGTTGCCATCCTCACGCACCACTACCACCATCACCACTCGTACAATCATTGTAATTACCAATAGAGGTGCACATGTATCAGATTAGTTTGGATTTTAGCTTAATCCGTGTCCAATCCAACTTTAATCGATTTTTATTTTATTTTTCAGATCCAATCCAATCCATCAAATATCTAAATCCAATCATATCTTAATCCATTGGATTATGGATTGTGTCTGATTGATTCAGATTTTTACATTTACATTTTCCCTCTCAATAGTCTACTCTTGCACGTTTTACTTTACAGCACATTGGCCCTCGAACTTTCGAATGACGACTTATAAACCATAATATGAATATATGTAAAGGAAAAGAAAAATCTTGTAATGAAATGAAAGTTGAAGAATTCCATGAATTTATTATAAAAATTGAAGACCACACAATCAAAGTAAAGGATTATATTGAATTTGAAATTTGTTTTTTAATAAATAATACATTAGTTTATTTTTTGCAATTGATTTCCACCAAATGACTCAAATAAAAAGAACAATACTAGTTATCAAGTAGGATGTGAAGACATGATAGATAAATAAAAAATGTGATCTTTGTGATTGGATATTGATGAAGTCCATGATTAACTTAGACTGTTAAACTATGCCAATGCTCAACTACTCACAAGAACATTCTTCAAGGCTATATAATGTATTACGAAAAAAATGAAAGTCATAGAACATTCATACTTGATTAAGTTTGCAAGATAAAATTTAATTAAATATAACCCACCAACAAGGCATCATGCCTCTCATTTAAAATGAACTTAAAATAGAATTTATTTGTAAGATTATATCCATAGTTCAAATAAGATAATTCTATAAAAAATCTGAACAGAAAATATGTATCAAATTAAAAATGAAAGGAATTGTAATAATGTTTATTTCTTCTTAGATGGGGTGACATATTTGATTATGCAATTAATCCAATTTCATCCCTAAAATAAGGTTGCAAGATAGAGCAAAGGTAAGAAGCAAGAGGGTCAAAAATATCTAACAAATGTACCAAGCAACTATCTCTAATTTATTTTCTTTTAACGAAGATCATAAGGGTGACAACATACAAATGCCAAGTGGTATCGCGTAAGAGGGAATTAAGTTGTTTGAGATGGGTGACGACATCGCGAGGAAAGGGTCGGTGGTGTTATGCTGGAGGGGAATAACATCGTGGAAGAGGGAGGTATCAACAAAATGGATTGAGAGAGAATTGGGAGGAATATTGGCCGTCAATAGTGAAATGAGAGAGAGAGAGAGTGAGAGAGAACTGGGAGGGAAATAACTGAACATAGACTATTATTTTATAAGTTATAGTCATATTTTATTATTTTGAAGATTTAGCATTTGCTTTTTTGAGAGAAGAACATATGATATCAAGAGGACTTATATCCAAGATTGATATGTAAAAAATAACATGAATGCTATTGATTATATTCTCACAGGGAATTCGAAACAGTGCAAATATATATTATATATATATATGTCTACGTATACGTACGTATCTTTGTAAGTAACTAAGTTTGTATGTATATAATATATGCATGCGTGTGTGCAGGCATGCATGCGTGTGTGCATGCATGCATGTATATGCATGCATGCATGTATGTATGTATGTATGTATGTATGTATGTGTATGTGTATGTATGTATGTGTATGTGTATATGTATGTATATATGTATCGACATGCACACATATGTGTTAATGGACTGATATATTGGATCCGATCGGATTTTGATAAAAGATTCGATTCAATCCATACTTTAACGGATTTCAAACAAATTCAATGGCATCATATTAGATTTTATTGCAGATTTTATCATATCCATGTGCACCCTAATTACCACCACCGCTATTGGTCACCCTAGCACTAGTGTCGTTCCTGAAATCTTATGGTCCCTAATCAAAAGGAAAAAAAATAAATCGACCCCTATAAAAAATTTCGATGAATATCGGGTCTTTATAAAATCCGATTAAATTTTCAACTTTAGCATTGATCTGTTCAGCGAAAATTCGATTCTATAAATATCTAATTTTCGACGAGTTGTTAATCGATTTTGTAAGAACACACAAGTACAGAAATTTTTTTCCCAAAATACTAATTTTCCCAGACTAAAGATTTGATCAAATGTAGAGATGGATTCCTAAACTTATGGACCCTATGCCATTGTACCTTAAAATTTCCCTTGGGCCGGGCCTGCCTAGCACCATCATCAACTCCACAATGTGGACTCGCCACCAGTCGCTCGGTGCCGTGCACCACTGCTGGTTGCCGCAACCAGCAACTTCGCGTGTCACCTGACACCAGTATCGAACTCCCGTCCCTCTTCATTAGGGGTGTAAGAAAATTCTCAAGTCCGATATTCGCTTAGGTTCGGCTTGCTAAAAGTTCGATTCAGATTCGGTTCGGAAATAAACGAACCGAACCTGAACACAAGTTTAGGCTCGATTAAATAAACGAACGAACCTAAAATTCATAGGTTCGCTCAGGTTCGATTCGTTAAAAGATCGATAAACATACACATATACATATTTACAAATCCTTATCCGTAGAAGTGGACTTATTTTGAGATGAGTGGTTTTTATCCTAGGGTAAGTGAATTTGTCTAGAGATAACTAGATATTTACGGGATAATTAGGTTTTATCTCGGTATAAACTATCCAAAAATAAATAGTCACATCATGTTTACAACATCTATCATTTATGCTCTAGTACTTTTCCCTTCTTTATCTTCAAATCAACGGAACAAGTACAAACATTACTTATCGAATATCTCCGCATTATTCTTATTCCTTATCTCCATCTGAATAGATATAAAATATATTATAATTATACTTTTTTAAAGAGACGGATCCTTAATAATCTAATTTTTTCAAAAGATGAAGAAGAGTTAGATAAAGAAAAAAACTAAATGAATATGTATTCTAACAGTAAACACATATATATTTCCATTTCTCTTCTTTTCACTCCCTCTTATTAGAGAATTCTTAAATTCGATATTCGTTTAGGTTCGATTCGTTTAAAAAGAGGTTCGATTCGGATTCGGTTCGAAAATAAACGAACCGAACCTGAACACAAGTTTAGGCTCGATTAAATAAACGAACCGAACCTAAAAAATATAGGTTCGCTCAGGTTCGGTCCGTTTACACCCCTACTCTTCATCGCCACACACTAGCATCACGTCTCCTCTACTCCGCCGCTGCGTCGCGTCCCACCTCCCAGCGCCGTCAAACACTCCTCTTCTCTCCTCGTCGCCGTACTCAATACATCTAAATTGGGAGGCGGGGCTCCCATTCCTACTTTGTTTAAATTATCGAAAATCGCAGACAGGAAGCCACTTTGATGGCAAGTGGGAGGAATGTGGACGTGCGGAATGTTGGATTTTTGAGTATTCTGTGTGTGTCATTAATGTATCTCTTACCTCATCAACAAATTGCGGCTTCTGTCCGACTGGCACAGTATTAGTTGTTTATATATGAAGTTACACGTGGAATTGGAAAGGGACACCGGAAGGATGACTGATAGAAATGGCTGTGACGGTCAACACCTTACTTGGGCTTCCTTTGTCTTCAGTCCCATTTTCAAAGATGGGAACCTTACAAACAACATCATGACGATGCTGTCTCCATCCGATAGGTTCGTGGAAAACATCCAATCCAATCCATTACTAATCAATCCGTCAAAAGCAATCAAAAGATTCATCGATAAATCAGGTCAAAATTGGAACTAGGTACATAGAGCTTTTTAAATAAAAGATAAAGCCAACAAATATATAGAAACGAGTGCTATTGGGACTATGCCTCCTTATTTGTCACATATAAAAGATAGGCAGTGCCATTCCTAACGAGTGCTATTGCGGCTATACCTTCTTATTTGTCACATATAAAAGATAGATAGTACCGTTCCTAACATTTCGTAGATCTTAGTTAAAAGAAAAAAATTGAGCCATTATACGAATGAATGGAAAGAGCATACATTCTACGTAAATGGTACCGGGGAAAGTAATGTAACGTGAACGACAATACATGGAGCTTCTCACGAGTTTCTACCAACAACCTAATCACGATAATGATAATTATTATTATAATAACGGATTTACATATGATAGATATGGGTCATTTTGTCTTGACAAATTATATATATTAAATATAATTAATATAATTAGCTTATATATACTACTCTATGATTTATGTAAAAGAGAACGTTTTCTAAACTAAATATGGGATCATATATAAAGATGGACCCCTAAAGCTATTGCACCTCAAAACTACCCTCATGAAGAAAAGGCACACCCCGTGCCATTTTTGTGAGAGATTGTGATTTATACACCTCCCCTTCCTTTGAAAAAGAGGCAAAGAAACAAATCCTCACATCGATCTTTCTTTCCAATATACCCTAGAGATTTAGAGGGCTAAAAAAGTACGATCTTTTTTATTTTTAAATAAAATTTTGAGGGAGATTCATTAAGAATAATAAGTAAAATATTTATTTTAAAATTCATGATATATATATATATATATATAGGAGAAACTTCAAATGAGGCGGGGTCTCACCGATATTGTGGTGAGCCCCTCCATCTCATACATTTAATTTAAATCCCATGGTTGTGATTAATTTCGCATTAATTACATTATTTTAATGATAAAAAACCCATTTTGGTCATTTGTCAAATTCTAAATATAGAATGTGACAACTAAATTTCCTAATCTATCTCTCTCTCTCTTGATTAATCCCAGCCCAGCCGCTCCTCTGCCTCGTCTCCCCGCCCACGTCCTCCCCCCGCCGCACGTCCTCCATCTCTCCAGCAACTTCTGTCGGCGGCCTTCCTCCGCGCACCGCCCGCCTTCCTCCGCGCACCGATCTTCAAGCGGAGCCACATCCCCGCACGTCGTCCTCTTCGACGACCTCTGCCTCATGCGAGGCGGCATCGTCTGCCCGTGCACCGACCTTCAGGCGGAGTCGCATTCCCGTGCGCCGTCCTCTTTGGCGACCTCTGCCTCATGCGAGGCGACACCATCCACCTTCCTCCGTGCACCGACCTTCAAGCAGAGCCACAGCCCCGCGCGACGTCCTCTTCGGCGAGGCGGTAGCCTTCCGCTCGTCCCCCTACCGCCTGCCCTCGGCCCCTCTCTCTGTCAGGCCGCGCTCCGCCTGCGCGTCATCCAATGCAGCACCTCGCCGTCGACGCCGAAGCGTCGAGATGTACGCGGAGGAGGGGGCTCTTAGTTTTTTACCAATCGAGATTTTTTTACAAAAATGAGAATGTTTTGTGCAAATATTGAATTTTTTTACAATATCATGTCAATTTTTTACATTTCCAATATCTAACAGTGTACCTATTTGTCGCAGAACTCTACAGAGATATTACAGAGTCATCAGTTCATTTAAAAAAGAGCGCCTAAAATTTACAAAGTGATCAGACACTCTTACAAAGGAGCGAGATTCCGTTACATTATCGTATAATATTTTTACTTAACTGATATTCATATTTACATATTTATTTACCTTTTTTACAAATCTCAATGTTTTTTCTCTATTTTGCAGAACTCGAAAACATGTATGGAAATTGAACTTTAACGCAATGGAAAACATGCGTGAATTTTACAAAGAAGGGAGATTCAGTTACAAAGATTCACGGATTTTTTACAAAACAATCATACACAATTACAAAAAAGTTGAAGCTTACAAAGAGGAAAAATACTCTTACAAAAAATTCACTGAAATTACAAAATGAATGCACACATTTACAAAACTTATACAACCATTTACAAAATGAAATTACAATAATAAAATGGAATTATTAATGAAATTTTACAAAGACTATAATATATTTTACAAAAACTCATTGTAATTTACAAAACTGTTGTTGATTTCAGATCGTTTGAAACAAAATCGGAAATTAAACAATAAAGATATTTGTGAAAATACCAAATCGAGAAAAGCTTTGAATGACAATTTGAAACCAATAAATGAAACTCGAAATTAATGAAATCAATTTGACGAAAATGCCCTTTTGGATGAGGTTTTTGATTCAACCGTCAGATTGAGATCTGACGAATCTGGTCGATGGCTCACCACAATTTCGGTGAGACCCCACCTCATTTGAAGTGCCCCCTATATATATATAATATATATATATATAATATAATATATATATGGAAGAGGTCACTTTCAGCAAATTCCGAGATCGTTAAAATTTAACAGTCTTGATGGATTGGATAGAAGTCTCGAATTAAGTTGCATTTTGAATGTCAACATGATAATATATGGTGATCTAAATCCCTCTTACTTTATTTTTAAAAAATAAAGAAAATACGGTAAAAAAGATGGAAGCATGTAAGTTTTATACTCTCAAGAAATATATGTTACCTAACCATGACCTAAAATAAACATTATCATCGAAGATGTACTGATTCGAAAGAGCCCGAGCCTGATTTGCAAATTATACATTAGTGCAACTTCGAAATTTTCTAATAATACCTATGCTGCTTACTTTTATTAACACTGCATTTATTTCCCTTCATTTATATAAAATTTACAATAATGTCATTCGGTTATCATGCATGCGCCACCAAACTACACTATCAGAAGGTGATATTATGAATTTTGCAAGAACATAAGAGCAAGTGTAAAAAAATGACAAAGTCTTCGTCCACTATAAGTAGGGCCGGCTACATGATTTTTTGCTCAAATCTATGTTGAAAGATTCGACTATTTTTTACGGAGGTTGTCGACTACCTAATGCAGCCCCCACAAAGGAGGATTTGAACCTTGATTTTTTGAGCAGTAGGTACATTGCACTACCATCGGACTATTTAAGTGGGTACAATATAGGAGCAAGTGTAATATTGAATTTGGTCTAAATGTTTAAGTTCATGTTTTCAAGTAGTCTTTTTCTATTCCTTTAAGGCAATGAGATTTTGTGATTAATCGGTGTGAGCTTATGATTTGGAATGTTTTACATAATGATGACTTGTATCTAGGTTTTGACGTGTGAATGGCATTCGAATCATATTTTTTCTAGTTTCGGAGAAAAATATAAAAATGAATAATTGTATTGTGTATTTGGAATGAGTACCGTAATTCTTCTTATATATGAAGAGCTAGGATTAGGATTACATGAGGTAGTACCTCAAAATAAGTAAACGACATAACTACCTCAAAGGACTACAAAATTTCTAATAGAAAATAAGGAAATCTCTATCTAAATATAGTATCTCTCAATACACTCCCTTTAGCTAGAGCATAGATCTTATGTCATGCTTAGTTTGGACACACGATTCTGGAATGGTCATTTGGAGAGAGCTTTCATGAACATGTTAGCAGTTTGCTCAAATAAGGAGACATGAGTTGTAGAGATGATGCTCTTCTTGATCTTGTCTCCAGGGTAGTGATAGCCATCCTCCATATTCTTTGATCTCTCATGAAATGTATGATTGTTTGCTAAAGACTGATGATGTCGGACTGTCTCACCGTAGCAGCAAGGGTAGATGAATCTTAATGTGTAGGTTTGTTAAAATAGATCAGACCCACATCATATGGTAATGGTCTAAGCGTGTAACAAAGTAATGCGATTTGATGTTGGATTTGGATATCATATGTTTCTTCTTACTCTTCTAGGTGACCAAGGAATCACCTCAAAATATCGCAATGCTTATGGGGAACTTTCCATCCACAAGACAACCTACGTAGTTTACATCAACATACCATGATAGAGTGGTCGGGGCTCCGCTTTTTAAAAGAAGACCCCCTGGAAGTGTATAAGAATAACCGCGACAACATCCATATGTGCTTATCTAGGTGGAGCTATAATTCGGCTAACATGGCTTACAAAATCAGATGCCTATCATGGTAAATATGGCATACATAAGTTATCATGCAAGTTATATGTATCTTCTAACATCTAGTTCTTTTGTATTCTCTTCATATAGCTTAAGATTAGGATCCATAGGTTGAACAACCTTAGGCATACTGTTACTCATCTAAATCTCTTCAAGGAGATCCGTTAAACTTATTTTGATACATTACAAGTTCTCCACCACTTCGGGAAAACACCAAGTTGAGGAAGTATCGTAAATGTCATAGATTCTTTATAACAAACTTTTGACCCAGATTGAGTTCGGTCCTTTTGATACCTTGCATGATGATGTCCATCTACAAAGACTAGAAAGGCTACTTTCCCTTATGATATATATGATATGAAGAGAGAATGATATAAAATTTGAATAAATGAAACCTTGATACTGAATTACGATCGCGAGTTAGACATACCTTATGTGAGTCCCCCTCAACAGTCTAATTTAGTGGCTACTACATGTTGGCCTCCTTATTGAGATCTGTGTACAGGAAGGTGTTCTTCACATATAGCTGATACAGATGTCAACCCTTGCTGGTTGTGGTCTTTTTGTATTTAATGCCATAGACATGGGTAAACCCCTTAACTACTGGTAGAGATCTGTAGTGCTCGATGTTACCATTCGCTTTGTGCTTTTCTATGAAGACATACGTGTATCATACAACTGCTACATTATTAATGAGGTTCTTTGAGATGTATCTCTAAATTGTAAAAGGGATATTTACACTCATAACCCTGATTAATTTCACAATACATTCATAACCTTGCATAATCATGAATTACATGAGAAACCCCGAGTAATGCTTAACTCTTACATGACATAACCCTATGTTAGGGTCCGTTTGATTTACCCGTTATATTTGACGATTTCCGTCGAAAAAGACAAAAATACCCCTGATGTTTATTCTTATTTGCAAAACATGCCCCAACCCCTCTCCTCGATTCAACCGAACTCCCAGCCAACCCCCGATTCAGTCCCCCCTCCGTCGGGACCTCCCCGACCTCCAGGCACCACCTGCGAAGCCCCCCCCCCCCCGCCAACCTCCACGACCTGCACCCTCGACCTCCAGCCACGAACCCCCTCCCCCCGGACCTCCAGCCACCACCATGCGAAGTCCCCCCCCCCCCCCCCCCCCCCCCCCCCCCCCCGCCACTTGCGAAGCCCCCCCTCACCTCCGCGACCTCCCAACCCCCCGCACGATGACATGCAAGTGCTCCCCCCTCTGCCGAGATGACCTGCAGGTGCACCCCCGCCCCCCACCCGCGACGACCCCTTGATGCCCCCCACCGTAATGACCAGACAGCCCCCCCCCCCCCCGCCCCCCTCCTGCGACGACCCACGGACTGACCCCCCTCCCCTCTGCCGCCCTGCAGGTGCCCCCTCCCACCCCCCACCGCGACGACCCTGGGATGCCCCCGCCACGATGACCTGACAACACCCCCCTGTGCGATGACCCCACCGTCCCCCTCCCTTCCGCCACCTCCTCCTCTAGTGTCTGCTACCTCTATTATTCCCAACTTCCCAATCTGCAATCCGATCGTCGAGGATCGTATCATCTTCATTCGTCTCCTTTGATTCCCACCGCCACCGAAGCCCCTTCGCCTCCCCGGCCAACTACGAAGCTCTGTCTCGTATCAACGTTTCAACTCCTCTGTCAGTTTCAGCCAGCATCTCCTCCAACTAGGGGCTCCCCGCCACCTTGCCTTGGTCTGCCCGAACCGACGATCACCACTACCTCGCATCTCTAACTCGGCAAGTGCACAGGGAAAGTCGTCGCTGAGCCCCCATACCGCCGCATCTGAAGGGAAGGCGGGCGCGAGGAGGAGGGAGCAGAGGAGGATGGCGACACTCCACCTTCACCGAGCCTCAACAACGCACGCTGTGCAGTGGGATATTTTTTTTAACGTTAATCTCAACTGTTAGATCGTTGATTGGTTAGATTAACTCAATCATGTGGCTGAGTTAATGAGGTAAAGTAACGGAAGGTTATAGACGTAAGACGACGCACTTATTCAGGGTCCTGAGCGTAATTCGCGATTATACAGGGTTATAAATGTTATTGCGAGAGTACTCAGGGTTATGGGTGTAAATATCCCATTGTAAAATGATGGATTTTTTTTGGTCATGGATGCTTTACATTATTATCGCCTCCTAATGTGACTTAAGAATAACTACAATAAATAGTTTGTACTCTTGAGATAGATGATCAAGAGCGAAATAGTAGTTGTTTGAGTAGACAAATGGGCATTTGGGGTTTACCTTTTTCTCATGGCTATTGGTAGTTTGGACTTTATTGTGTTTTTCTTCTATTTAGTAGCACAGTCCTAAAAAAAATAAGTCACTACCAGTGCCATACTGCCATCAACAATAATCAAGTTTTTTGTACTTACCACTGGTTTGATAGACTCAATGAGTGATGAGGTAGGAGAGTTGATCTCTATTCACATATGACCTAGTGTAGTAATTATCAATCATTGAGGACGGGTTTGTTGGCTCTGAAGGCACAAGTTTCAAAACATATGGGAGGAGGTAAGAATGCATCTTTCTCAAAGGAGTCTGATCTCATTATCTTGGATCATGTCAGTATGAAGTAGCCATGGACACAAAGATGGTGACACTAACACTCATATAATGTATTTTGTGGATATGATCTATATACCTTTTGAGTTTGAGAATATCCAAAAAAAATTACATCCAACTTCTTAGTGAGAGTTTGTCCATGAATGAGCATGGAATACAAAGAATTTGATCTATCCCATGGAGACATAATGTATATAAAGGAAACACAAATGAAAGACATAGATAAACATTAAACAAATCATTATTAGGAATAAAGCTGGGAAGGACACTTAGTCATTAATCACCAATGAAGACATAAAACTAATTAAGAAGAAAGAGATAGAAACATCTCCCTAAATGTAGTGGCCTCGCATTACTACAAATTAGAGGAGTGTGAGTGATTGCTAAAATACAATGATATTTTCTTGCAGGATGTTATTATTCTAAGACGTGAAAGGATATGATGTTTGGTGTAGAATACCACACAACTTGAAAAACTTAGCGAGGGATAAAGTGCAAACTCAAGCACTTTATTAGCATAGACATATCAAGTACTAAAGGCAAGGCTAGTATCAGATGCACCAACCATGGCAATGATGTCAAAAGATGTAGCACGAGATATGGTTGATGTAGCTAACACCATCTATTTGATATAGGGAAGGAGATCCTCATACTTTTGATCTTGTGTCATAAACGAGTTAGTTCGCTTTATTGTATGATGGGCATAAGCTGGTTTTCCATTCTTCTATCACCATGCATCTTGGGTGTGGACTAGCCTCTGAAAATATGTGCCAGTAGGGAGAGATGTCCTATTATGTTCACCCTTGCTAGTAGTGGATCCTCTTATTCCTATACATGTTGCATATACATGACATCTACTTGTTGTGAATCCTCCTATGTTGTAAGATGCAACCACACGTGAAGGTGTGTATGAGGTGGTGGCAGTGGTAGTAGTAGGAAAATCAATCCTACTATGCATGATATAGGCCTCCTCAAATGAAGTTATGTTGGTACTCATGATGAATACCCATTCATCACTCTTTATTCTTTTATTTTTAGCTACAAAATCCTTGCAAAACATCATGTATATATGTGTAAAAAGAATAATTTATCAAATTGCATGCATCTTGTAAATTACAATAATTTGCATGTTTTTGTGCATAAATAAAAGAATAAAGAAATAAAAGAAAAAGAGGGAAATATTTAGAATAAATATTGAGCGACCTAATCCCAAGGGGAGGGCTCAGCATGGGCCTGACCGCAAAAGAATCGAAGTAGAGGGAGATAGGGCCAATCATGTGTGTACATATACCTATGTATATAAATAAAATTATTTTCCTATAAATAAAAATAAAAATGTGTGTTCATTACTTTGTACATATTCATAAAAATAAAATTAAAATAAAAATGGGAAAAAAAATAAAATAAAAATAAATAAAACATCTCTCATCAGTGTATATAGACCTTGTATATAGAATAACATGCATATTTATTTTCTCTTTGTAAATAATCAATAAAAATCTAATAAAAAATATTTATATTCCTTATGTGATGGTTTAAATAAATAAAATAAAAATCAGAAAAAGAAAAATAAAAATAAAAAGAATAAAAATCAATTTTCCCCATATTGTACATATACCATGTAAATATGTATATATCCCTATTTATTTAATTAATATAAATACATAATAAAAAATAAAATAAAAATACCTTATTATTCCAAATTTTATGTTATAAATAAATAAAATATAAAATTGGAATAAATTTATAAAAATAAATAATTAAAAATAAAAAAATACATATATGTATATACCTATATATAATAATAATATAATGTAAATACATAATTTATATTTCAAAAAAATAAATAAAAATCACTAAAAAATTATTTGAAAATAAATAAACATTTTTTATGTTTCAAGTTTTTCAAAATAAAGTTATTTGCTATTTTTTATTTAATTTACAATTATTTAATAATTGGCGGCCTGTGATTGGTCCCCGGGGATTGTTGACCCCCGGTCAACTCTCCCCCGCATACCCCTCACGCGGATCCTGCGTTCGACCCGCTTTTTCTCCAATTTTTCCCCGCTTGATCCGAGCCCCAAATACCCAAACCCCGGGTCCTAATCACACTAGATCCATTCTTAATCCACGCCTGGTGGTTTTTCCTCGGGATCCGAGCTCCGACAACCATGCCCGGCCCATTCTTCTCAGACCCCTAGCCGTATAAAGACCTCGCTTCCGGCCAACTTTTCATGCCATCTCTGGCTTTCCCCCTCGACGTCAGTGAGCTCCTCGCACCGCCTGAGTGACAGCGTGCGGAGGAGGGTTGAAGCGAGGCCCGGGCAGCCGGGAACCACTGATCCGACGACCTTCGTTGCCATGCGCCGCCGCGAGGTGCGCTCAGCCTCGGGAAGCGACGAACCCTTGAGGCAATGACCCCCGGAGCTCCTTGAGCTCCATCCCAGTCGACTGCAGCCACCCAAATCGCACCGCCGGCTTTGCCGGCTGATTCACCCCATTCCGACCATTCATTTATCCCGACCACTACCTTCGCCATACTCCTCTCCACCTGCTACGCCCCTTATTCCCCCTGTCTCGCCCCGGGAGCAGGTACCTCACCCTCCTCCACCGTCGCTTGCCGGAGGGTGCCACCCCGACTCCTACACGCATCCATTTCACCCCTAACCGGGTCGAGCAATTCAGCCTCGACCCCGGAGCTTTGCTGTGCATTTTGCAGGTCGAAAAGGACCCGTCCTAAGGTACAAGCACTTAGCCATAGCAGCTCCACTCTTCGGCGGCGTCGAGCTACTCTGGTGGACCCTGGCCTCATCGGAGGGCCCTATAAGCTGCAGAAGGACCCAGGCTTTCTTCTCCACATCCCAGCATCCCAGGGAGGACGCCTCCACCGCACCCATTAGGCCGGCGAACTTCGCCGGTGAGTTATTCTTGGAGGTTGTCCAGACGTCGTTCGATATAGCCTCCCGCTCCAGTTCTGATCAGAGCCATCCACTCACGAGGAGCCTCCACCGTTCGATCCTTCGGGGGTTTGATCCGAACCGGACATCAAGTGAAGGGTTTACTACGAGCCAGCACCGTCAGATCATCCATGTGGAGAACCCTCGAGCGTTAATCTCGCAAAGAGGCGTTGGCTGCTTCCCACCGTCCGACCTTCCACGTGGCGCCGCTTAAGTCGTCAGTTTTTAATAAAGGGTAATTTTCCCTTAGGCCCTCATCTATTTTGTTATTTCTGTTAGATCCTGTAAATATTTTATTCCGTTGTTTTTATCTTGGGTATTTTGCACATTGGACCTCTATGTTTCTTCTATTTGCACTTTAGTCCCCGTGTATGTGAGCCACGTGCGTCGACACGTGAGATTTTGGGTCATTTGCAGATTGAGTCCTATATTTTCTTTGTGTTACTGTTTAATCTTTTATAAACATGATTTCTATATATACCCCTCTATGTCTGGACCACGTGTCTGGCACGTGTTTTGTGGATTATTTGCATGAGGACCCCTGTACTTTATTCCCTTGTTACTGTTTGGCCCTCGAAAGTGCTTTTTCTTGCATTTAGGTCCCTATGCACTGTGAGCCTTTTGTTTTTATTCGATAAAATATCAAATTAACTTCAAATTGCGTGAAATTTGGATACGTGGCTCCTGCCACTGTGTAAAAATTTCATTAAAAATTTGGTGCATTTTTAGGCTTTTTGATATTTTTAAAAATTCAAAAACAGTGGTTTTTGTTACTATCTGATTTAGAAAATCAAAGAAAAATAGAAAAAACTCTTTTAAAAATTATAAAAAAATTAGTGTAAATTAATTTTAGTATCTTTGAATTTCTGTCCATTTTTTCGTGATTTTTGGATATATAAAAACCCTAAAAATTGCAAAACCCTAAAAAACTCATAGAAATTCTAAAAATTCTAGAAAAATAAAAAAATATAAACTCTTATTCTGAATTTTAGTTTTGTTTATATTTTTCGTAAAAATTGCTTCTAGGCTGTTACAAATCCATTTGTTATTTTTCATGGGTCTTTTAAGTCTGGCTGTACAGTAGCACACTGTTTTGGTCTTTCTTGATTTTTATAAAACCACATAAAAATTATAAAAAACTAAAAAATTCACCCAAAACATTAAAAAAACCTAAAAAATGTAAAAACATTTTTGTTTAAATTTTTGGAGCATGTTTGAGTGATTAAATAATTTGTTGTATTGGCTTGTTTTTTGCTTTTTCCTATTTTCCCTCATTATTAAAAATACAAAAAATATAAAATCAATTAAAAATCTAGCAAAAATATTTTCGATTGACTACTTCATAGGCCGAAGGCCAACTCGTGCTCACTGAGTCCGACTCTGGGTGCTATACAAGCTAATCCTTTAGCAAGGACTGCTATCTTGCTTTTATTGATTTCATCTCTTTAATTTGGTGGTTATGAATAATTTTTCTTGATTGAGTTTGAGTACCGAGATCCGGGTCGCAACGACCCTTGTTCTATTACCTTCACTGAGTCTTGGTCGATTTTCGGCTCATCAACTCAACATGAATTAAGAATGGGTTGAATCATAGTTGAGATCAAATTGATCCAAGAATATCCCAACCATGAATAGATTCCTCTATTCGTATTCACATGGTGGATGGCGACTATGGGGTTTTGCAAACATGCCTATCAGAGTGGCATAATATGCATGGAGCGGACGACCATCATGTTTGAGAAAATGATGTCACGTGGTGCTGCAGAATCTTTCTCTTATTCTTGTCCTGAGAACATGTAGTGGTCAAGATATCTCACATAGCCTTAGAAATAGGATGCTTTAAAAGATTATTGATAACTTCCAATGTTAGATAGCTTCTCAACATACTATGTACATGTGTTATCTTGCTTCGATGGCCTGCTTGCTTCAACTTTCTACTACTGATCTAGATGTACGAGCATATGTTATTTGTTAATTCTTCCAATCATCTTCGTGACTTGCATGACTAATAGATCATAATTAGTTATGTACATTTTGACAACATGATTTTAGTTCATGCATGATTGGGGAGATAGTCAGTGCATGAGCATATATATTTTGATGATAACAAAATCATGTGTAAAGCTTGTATGTAGGTCAAGAGTAGGAAAGCTATTAGACCATGAACACACTTAAACTGAGGAGCACGAGCGTAAGTGAAGAAGAACATAAGAAGCTAAAAAGGAGTTCAAAGCTAAGGAACTTCAATTGATGCTCAAGAAAGGATCTTAAGCATAACAAAAGACCAAGTCTTTTGTTTTTATTTGAGTCTTGATATTGTAATTGTCTTATAATGTAAAAGAACACACAACTTGCATTTTATCTCTTTGACTTTCAAGTCAAAGAGTCAAGCCTATTGATCAAACATTTTAACCAGATCGATCACCACTGATCGATTACTCTCCTTTTGTGATCAATCAATGAATTCTAACATTTATATTATGATTAATCAATTATAATCAGTGATACATCAACATTTTTTCTGATCAATCACCTCAATCACCCAATCGATCATTTGATTTAATTGATCAAATTTCATTTTAGGAAGACCGTTGAAGGTGATTTCATTCTCGATTTGTTTACAATGACTATTTTTTTAAAACCAACAGCTATAAGGAGTCTAATCTATAATTAAGACCCCATACCTCATTATACAACATACAACAAAAGAAACAAGTTGCCTTATCTCTGCTTTCCACTCTATACTTTGAGACAAAGATCGAAAAGTCATTTTCCACTTTGTTCATGCATACAACTTTGGTGTCTTGTGATAAATTCTTAAAAGCACACTCCTCACTCTGTAAGATCATTTTACTCTTTTCCTCATAATATTTATTTTATTTTATATTGATATTGAGGTTATTGGATTGTCTAATATATATATGAGTTGACTGCTTAGTCAACTTAGGTTGTAACATGGTTCGGTTGCCCACATAAGCAACTCAGGTTCGTGGAAGACATGTGTGGGTCAGGTTAAAATCCTGAGTAGAGGGACTTGATGAACGTGAAATTCTGCCTCTTTAATAATCGATAATTGTAGTATAGGAGGCAAAAAACAATCGATCAAAACCACAATCTTAGATATTGTGGAGTATTTTTTAACTTGGTAAGTGTATCAAGGTTGAATGCAGGGAACAATAATTTTTAGTTGTATGGTTTTAAATTAGATTAAATAATTAATTAATTTCTAATTAATTTCAGTGTCGAAGAATAAAATGCTATGAGATACAAGAAAATAAACAGAGAAAAAATGCTCAGGATCTGTGATTTTATACGTATTAAATCATCCATGATATGATTAAAGAATCCTCAAAAATTAATCACATGTCAAAATAGGTTAAATCCAATAATAATCATCAGTTAGAGCTTAAGGTTGCATGTAACCACAATGAATCAATTTAGATCTTAAGCTTTAATTTCCTACAATATTATTCCACAAATAAATGATTCTTAAACCATAAGGAAGTCAAGAAATACACTATTCAAGACTCCTCTATATAGCTCCTACAAGAGATCAAATTCCTCAAACTGAAAAATTCAATTTGATAATCCTAAACAATTCAAGAATCTCCAAAATATTTGATAATCTATCTATACATGATCATAATAGAGATATATCTCAATTTTGATTCAAGAATCGAAATTCACAATATCATTGGTGCTTAATTTTCTCCATGTAATCAAATCATGCTTTAAATATCTTCACACAAATCCCTGCGGATAAAGTCAGAAATTTCTCATTATGAAATGGAACAAATATGTCAAGAAGTATCTTGCATAGATCAAATCACTCTTTGAATAATAAACAACAATAATGATCAACAGATTATTCCCACAAAGCATATAAGATGATAGAGCACAGAAACAGCTTCAAATAAACATATTATGCATTAGAAACGGACTTCGTATGAGAGATATATGCCAAAATAAAGCTTCAGGGATTAGAATGTAATAAAAAGTTAACTTTTCTTCTTATTAGATCCCTGGAGGACTTATCTATAATTTACAAAATATATGGGCCATTCTACAATTTTCCCAAGGGGCGCGTGCCTTGCACGTGAGTTCCGGGGGCTCGTTTGTAATTTTCGAAAACTGCAGGCAGTTTATGCAATTTTCCACCAAAATGTGCGAGGTTCAGGGCAAGACCTGTGGGCTGGGATGAGGTCCGGATGCCCGAGGCTGAGGCTCGTTCACCCGAGCCTCCACGACCGTCACAATAGCTTCAGAGGGCCCGAGCCTCGAGGCTGGGGCCGAGTCTTGGGAGGGAGACGCATGGAGGATCAAAGGTCATTGGATCCCATGATCCAACGACTGGATGTAGACAAAGGCGGGCAGAAGAGCTCCGCAGTGGTGGCGAGTCGGGGGTAACATCAGTGTGCGACGATGGCGACGGAGAGAGCCGACGGGCGATGGGAGGCGGAGCCGCTCTCTCGACCGACACACAGCATGAGGGGCGGTTGTCGAGGCTGGCAGAGCGAAGCTGGGCTCGGGCAAAGCTCCAAGACTGGAGGGGTGGTGGTTGAGGTGTGGACTCCATGGGGCGATGGCAGGGCTCGAGCGTGGAGATGCGCGGGAACATGCTGCTCCAAACAGTGGGGCGTTGCGAAGGTGGTGGTGTCGAGCAGAAGAGCTCTAGCTCGACCAAGTGAATAGAGGGTAAACGATGGTCGAGGGCTCCACCTCCCTCGACACACGAAAGGAGTTGGAGCGGTGAGGCATTGGAGCTCAGACGATGGTGTCAGTTGCTGGAGGAGGTGGTTGTACGGAGGTGGCGGCCGCAGGGAAGCTGGAGGGGGGCGGTCGCGGCGGAAGCAGAGACGGGCCGATGTGAGGCTGCTGGAGGGCGTACGTCAGAGTGGTAGCCTTGCGAGGTGGAGGTGAAGGTTGGGGTTTCCATGAGTGTGGGAAACTGCAAGTGTTAAGACGATGATAGAGTGCGACGTAGCTGGCTAAGCGCAAGCGTGGAGGTGTTTCTCCAGGCGGTTGCGGAGTTGGAAGAAGTAGATGCTCTCGTGCGGGGCGAGGAGGTGGTTTCACCTGGAGGGAGGAAGGAGTGGGGATTCGACCTGTGCGAGGCCATAGGAGGAGGTTTGCGATGCAGAGGTGAGAGAGAGAGAGACATGGAGAGAGAGAGAGAGAGAGAGAGAGAGAGAGAGAAGGGGAAGGGAATACTTGGGAAAAAGAAGGTGCTCGACGATCGCTCGACCGGAGCAGTAGCAGACCTTGGTGATGGAGGTTTCGACGAGGCTACAAGGCCTTGGATCTCATCACAGGATGGTTCGACCCACTTGATGTTGTCACCGTCAAGGAGGTGGTCGTTCTATTCTCCTGCTTGCATTGGCGGATGATCGGGAAGGCTAGCGAGGGAGGTCTTTGGGGGGGGGGGGGTCGACGCACGTTACGAGAGGATGAGGCGAATGACTGGAAGGCGTGGAGGTGGGTGGCGGTGTGTAACGGTAGGGGGCCGTACATGGCGAATGCTTAATAGCCGCAGGAGCGGGGAACGACTGAAGCAAGAGGAAGGAGGCCACGTGCTAGGCATGTGATCCGGGGGGAGGAGATGGGTTGGCAGCCATTTGGGAAGAGAAAGAGGATCACGTACATGGCACGTGACGCGGGGCAGCATATGAGAGAAAGTGGAGTGCCATGTGGCACGCCCAGGAGCTGCCACGTGGCATCCCAAAAAATTCAAAATTCAAAGATAAAAATAGAAAAGAAATAGAAGAAGACCTCATATCAAAAAATTTCCTTCACGAAAGTTGTTCTTCTCGACAAGATCCACAACTTTCATGTAGGATCTAGGAGAAAAGAAGGTCATCTGTGTGAAATGAAATTTTTGGTGGTCTATTTGTCTATAGAAAACCAGCTTTGGGGGGGGGGGGTTGTAATTTTTTTGGTGCTTTTAAAAGAGGATAGAAATCTAGAAAATATGATAAAATACAACAAAAATTAATTACACACTAATCTAAGTTTTTAAATAAATAAGAAAATAGGGAATAAAATAGAAGTACGAAACACGTAAATTTTGTACAGACTCACACTGGACACTCAGTCACAGTCAGTTTCTTTGACTTCAATCTTGATTTAGATTTGGATTTTCAATCCGTTTAATAAAACTTTCATCAAAGAACATAAATGAAGAAGAAATAAAATTAAAAGGGTTAATTTTGTATATAAAAACTTCGGTCAAAAATAGCAAAAAGCTAAAATACGCAAAAGAGGCCCAAAGCCCAACTTTCACATATGAGCTCTAAATTTTATAAAATTGGTCTTGTTTTGAAGGTATTTCAAAATGGAGTACTTTAAAAATGAGTAGACCAAAATTGGACAACGTATGGGGAAGATATGCACGTTTTAGTCCGTCAGATCTGAAATTAGACTTTGGGATTATTTGCCACTTATTTGAGTTCGTAATTTTTTTGTATTTTTTTAATTTATTCTTATTAGTAATATCTACATAATGGAGTAGGTTCAGGTCAATTGAAATTAGGATGAATTAATTAAAAAATGGGAAGTTAGCAGCTTTTTGGGCTAATTTGCACATTATGCAAGTATGTATGATGGAATGCGAATATTATTTACACATGTATGAATGCTAATGATGCTCCATTAATGATTAAATGCACATGGATTTTGGAGAACATAGACCTAATCCTCAACACTAGGGAATAAGGTTATTCTTACTTCAGTCAACCATCTCATTAGTTTGTCAGACTTGAAATGTACATGGACGGCCAGATGATGGAGGGTATAGGATTGTGCCTATTTTTTTCTCCCTTACATTGGAACAAGGGACCTCTCGAGTTCCTTTTTACTCACCACATGTAGATTTTTAGCTTGTTGATCAATGTGTCCGTCAAGAGAGTTAGAGTCGTATACACTTGTTTTTCTGGGAGTACACCGAGGTATGTCTTTTTTGGGTATCTAAGATACATTTGACACCCAGACTTGTAGCATTTACGATGCAGAGCCCTTTTTTGTGTCAGCCCAACTCCTTAGTCCCAATTAGCGCTTGGTCCAAATGGACACTTTAAAAATGTTTTGGAGTGCTCACCATTGGTGGAAGCTCATTTATAATTTGACTTTGGAGGATAGAGCTTTTCTTTGGACATTTCTTTGTTTTCTTTTCATTTGTTGGATAGCTCCACTGCTTTTACCAAAAGTTGGCGCACACTGATCAACAATTAAATTAAGTTTCATCACAACCTGACAGTTAGTAAATATCAAAAGATAGCATGTGAACTTGTTCACATACTGGCTAAAGTTTTGCTGACACTCAGGTTTCTTGAGGCCTTAATTAACTTTTTCCCATCCTCGAGCATCATTAGATCGGGTCTAAACTCAAATCTCTAGTTCTAGTTCCTCAAGTGATACTTCAACTCATCTCATCAATTATGCAGTTGTGAAAGTGATGTGCTGATCATATTCTTTGAAAGTAGAGATGAAGAGTGCAATATAACGCTCATATCTTTCAAACTAAGGAAGTGTGGATAATTAAGCTTAAAAACCCTAATGACTAAGGCTGGCTAATTCAGATTGTGAAGATCTCAGAAATCAAGTGTCCTAAAAATCCTCAAACCTTGAGTGATAGTGAATGTGTCGGGATTAATCCAACCAAGGATTGCATGATATGCTTGATGAAATGCAAGACCATAGGTGATGATGATTTTTTTTATGCAGAAAGTTTTTTTTGAAAAATAGGTACGATATACAGAAAGCACTTAGCATTATATACATAATATACACTACTTGTACCCATCCCCGATGTTAAATGAAAATAGTTAAACTACGAGCTATGGATAAAGTAGATAGAATATATACAACACACCCCCTATATTTAACATGTGCTATGTCCTCATGGCATAAAGTGAAATGTAGACATAGCTTGTAATAAATATAATTGGGTTAAGAATAATAGAAGTCGACATGCCCCCTATACTCAGACTTTTGATGGACTAAGCATAGAAGAAAAGCATCAAATGAGGCAGTCGAGGGTGAGCGGAAAGAATAGAAGTGATGTATACACAATGATATTGGTCCTCCTATACTAAGTATTAGGGGACCGAGAGTGGTTGATGGATATACAGAAGAGTATTGGATTTGAAGAGGTGGTTTATCTGGGCAGTTCGAGTCTTTCTTCAAGTGCCACGCCCTAAGTGAAGGAGATCTGTTCTACTTGCACTAAGTACTCATTGGATTCGACAAAGTGTTTAAGCAGATGATTGATGACTATAGACATTTGCGTTCTATCTACAGTCTCTGAGATCTCAACACTTCCATTATTGTGCACCACTCTTATGATGAAGGGTCTCATACATTTTGATTTCAATTTACCTTGGAAAATATCAATCTTGTATTAAATAACCATACTTTCTGTCATTGGACAAAGGTCTTTGTTCGAATGTTCTTATCATGTCATTTCTTTACATTGTCTTTGTAAATGGTACTATTTTCATAGGCATGATTTCAGATTTTTGATAGTTCATTCAAATCCATCTCTTTGTTCTTCTTTCCTTGATGACAGTTCCAATTGATCTTTTTGATTTCCCATTCTGATTTATGCACGAGTTCTGCAGGCAAATGACACGGCTTTCCATATACGATTCGAAATGAGGATGTGCCCAATGGGGTCTTATAGTCGTCCGGTAAGCCCATAGAACCTGGTCCAGGAGTTGGGGCCAGTTCTTCCTGTCAGGGCGGACTAGCTTCTGCAAAATTTCTTTGACCTCCATGTTTGACACCTCGGCCATGCCATTGGATTGTGAATGGTAAGGACTAGAGACACAGTGCTCGATGGCGTACTCCTTAGTCAACTTCTTCACCTCCCGGTTGACAAAGTTGCTACCCCCATCAGATATTAATACCTTTGGGATTCGAAACCTAGAAATGATATGATCCTTCAAAAACTTGCACAGAATTTTCCTATCATCTACTCGAGTAGGGGTAACCTCCACCCACCTAGATAAATAATCTATTGCGAGAAGAATATATTCAAATCCTTGACTATTAGGGAATGTGCCCAAAAAGTCAATGCCCATGCGTCGAATACATACAAAATGATCACTGGTTGCATATCGCATCTTTGGGAGTAATGGTCCCTCTCATTCTCAAACAGACCGGACACGGCCTAACAAAATTGTTGGCATCTTTAAACAACGTCGGCCAGCAAAATCCACATTGTAGTATCTTCTCAGCGATCCTCTTCCTAGAATGATGTCCTCTTAGCTCCCTGGTATGGTAGAGATTGATGACGCTTTGGTATCCCTCTTGAGGAATGCATCTTCTCCATATGCAATCCGGTCCTTCAAAGAAAAGGAACGGATCCTCCCAGTGGTAGTGTCTGGCTTACGACATGAGTTAGTTGATTATATTTTTAGACCAACCCTGAGGAACTTTCTTGGAGACGAGATAGTTCACCATGTCGGCATACCATGGGAGTGAGTCAATAACAGAAATTAACTCATCTGGGAAGGTTTCACGTATGGATTCAGACTCAGGGATTTTGTTATGTTAGATCCGTGATAAATGGTCAGCCACGACATTCTTAACTCAGGTTTGTCTTTAATATCCAAATCAAATTCCTGAAGCAATAGTATCCATCCAAGGACTCATGCTTTTACATCTTTTTTCGCCATTAAGTAACGAATGGCAGAATGATCTGTATAAACTGTCACCTAGATCCTAGAAGTATAGATTGAAAATTTTCCAATGCAAAGAATACAACAAGCATTTCCTTTTCGATCATAGTGTAATTTTTCTGAGCAGGGTCGGAAACTTTGCTTGCGTAGTGAATAACATTGGGATTCCATCTTTTCTTTATCCTAACACAACCCCTACTACGAAATTAGATGCGTCTGGCATGATCTCGAAGGGAAGAGACCAGTCGGGAGCTTGTAAGATGAGATTCTTAATTATCTTCCTTTTAAGTAGTTCAAAGGCTTCAAGACACTTATGATCTACTAGGAACTCGGTGTCTTTTCCTAGGAGGTTAGTTAGCGGTCGGGCAATTTTTGAAAAATCCTTAATAAATCTCCTATAGAATCAGACATGCCCAGAAAATATCATACTTGTTTCACATTGGTAGGTGGCTCGAGTTTCTTGATCACATTCACCTTGACAAGATCACCTCCATTCCCTTCTTGGAGATGACATGCCACAATGCAATGCCCTCTTTTACCAAGAAATGATTTTTCTCCCAAGAGAGAACCATATTCACTTCCCTACAAATTTGGAGGACTAGATCCAGGTGTGCTAGACAATCATCGAATGAATCACCATGGACCGAGAAGTCATCCATGAAGAACTCCAGGAAATCTCCAACCATTTCGACAAAAACCGCAATCATGCGTCGCTGAAAAGTGCCGGGGGCATTGCAAACCCAAAAGGAATGAGCTTGAATGCGTATGTGCTGAAAGGACGTGTAAAAGCAGTCTTTTCCTGGTCCTCAGGAGTGATGGCTACCTTATTGTAGCCCGAGTACCCGTCTAAGAAACAGAAGTTTTCTCTCCCTGCCAATCTCTCCAAGATTTGATCAATAAAGGGCAACGGAAAGTGTTCCTTCTTCATGACATCATTTAGGCGCCTGTAATCCATACAGACATGCCACGACGTGGGTACCCGTGTCGTGATCTCCTCTCCCTCCTCATTGGATAATCTAAAGTCCCGACTTTTTCGGGATGACATGCAAAGGCGACACCCACTTGGAGTCTGAGATGGGATATATGAAACCAGCCTTACACCATTTTTCGATCTCAGTATTATCCACTTCCCATAAGTTTGGATTCAACCTACGTTGGCATTCACAGGAGGGTTTAGCATTATCCTCAAGGAAAATATGGTGTGAGCAAAGGGCTGGGTTTATCCATGGAAGATAAGACAATCTCCAACCTATAGCCTAGCGATTTTTCTCTAAAATATTAAGCATGTGGATCTCCTGCTCTTCGGTCAGATGTGAACTAATGATGAACAGAAAATGTCCCTTATTTCCTGTAAGGAAGGCATACTTAAGAGTAGGGGGCAATGGTTTGAGTCCGGGGAAGTTTGTATCATTTACCGAATCTGGCTCTCTCATTGCCGATTTTGGTTGTGATGTGGATGTTTGTAGTATATCAATATCGGCCACCATCTTGGTTGTTTTGGGGATCAAATCGCTAAAGATGGAATGTTGTGTGACAAGGATCGCATCCGATCTGTGTACCTTACTCTGGGATTGCCCGTAAGGAGAATGGACTGATAGATCAAGAGGGACCTCTGAGTCTCTGAGAGTATAGGTAGATGCATAGATGAGCTGGCAGATTAAATCATCAACAATGTCCTCTTCATATAAGGGTGATTCTATTATTGCGGTTGGGTTTTGTCTACAGGGCCCAACTATTGTGTCCGTATATTCTGCCTCAGGTTCTGATTTTTTAGACTCGGTGCTTGACTCAGTGTCAGGTCTTTGAAACCTAGTTTGCTTCATTTTATGTTCAACCTTTCCAAACTAGATTCTCTCGGATGTGTAATCGAATATAGCTCCTGCGGTCTTAAGAAAGGGTCGCCCTAGTATCATTTGGGAGTCTTTCCAACTTCTAAAGGTATTCATGTCAAGTATTGTGAAATCAACTGGATAATTTTGTCCCTTTATGTTGATGACAACGTTTCGAATCTCCCCCTTAGATCTCTTAGTTGATGTATCTGCGAATTGAAGTACAGTTGTAGACTGCCTAAGAAGACCTAGATTTAGATGCTCAAATAGAGTTGTGGCTTGAGATTGATGGATGAGCCATTGTCTAACAATATTCGGGCAAATTTGATTTTATTGATCTGGCTAGTGACAAAGTGAGCACCCATGTCACTTTTCTTCCTTGGTAGCTCATTTTTATCATTAGAGATGTAGCAATAGAGATAATGTGCTCCTTTGTTCGGCTAGAATTCATTTTGCTGGCCCATGTCGGTGTGCATCTCACCTTAAGGTATTTTCGAAAAGCCGGATCTCTTTCTCTCATCTCGTCTAATGACAAAGTGACCTTAATATTTTCTTTAGAAATGTGGGCCATCTCATTATAATTTTTTTTGGTTTTTTATATTTTTCTTCCTTCGTATTGTAAGAGCATGAGGGAAAGGAAGGGATTCATTGTGATCAAAAACATCACTTTTATTGAATGAGGAATGAACCATATCTACAAGACTTAGACTGCCTGATCTAAAAACAAGGAAATTGGTGGACAACTGTTGCGGATGTCTTGGTGGCGCTTCTTTGTCAGACTCAGATTCTGACTCTCTATGGCCTTCAGAGATGTAGTGTATGATGGGTGGTGTGGGTGGGTATTATTCTTTCTCCTCCTCATGCCTCTTCTCCTCAATTTCCCCAAGATTGTGTGAATTTATGGACACTAAGGCTGTCACAGTGTTCATACGCTCGATCAGGCATGGTTACGCTCCTTCCGCTCCTAAGAGAAATATGATAAGTGTCATCAAGTGAAAAAATCTTGTATTGAAGTAAGGAACATTCATAGTTTAATACCTGATTCTGTCCAAGGCTATTTGGATTAGCCTGGACTTTAGCTGGAATCACGGTTTGGGGCGCAGTTTCCTCATCTCTCCATCGAGAGAATCGATTTATGTCGACTCTCATATCATGAAATTTTCCCAGCACTCGTTGGAGTTCCCGAGAGATAGAAGAAGAGGAGGACCCCTGGCTCTGCTTGGCATGAGGCTATTAATATTGTCTGAATTGCCCCTGATGGCCTTGACGTTGATACTGCTGCAGCTGCAGTTGTGGGTTCTGATAACTCGTACGGTATTGCGGCTGTTGCTGCTATTAAGGCTGGTAGGTGGGTCAGGCTTGTGGTGGACGAGGGTTCGGAGTAGAGTTTTGGTGTGAACGGTTGACAGGTTTTAGGTTATAGCAAACTCCCTTTATCTCCATGACTTGTGGAGGTTCCTCGTAAATAGTTGGGTAGAGGTTTCTTCAGTTTGATGGGACAAAACTTGGTCTCCACCTCAATGGCTCTGTTGTTCTACACCTTGACCTTGAATGTAGTGAATTTGGTGTATGGAGGATGGGGGTGAAGTCAGGGAAAGTATCTGAATCTTAGATACGTTGAAACAGACCCGACGTACCACAGAGAAGTTCAGTCTGAGTTATTACAAGGGTTCAGAGAGGGGGACCCTGAGAATAATGCAGAAATTAAACTATCTAAGCTCTCTCACACAAAAATAAAATTCACAGATCCTTGAATAATATCCAAAAAAATCACTCTGAGTACTCTGCAAAGAGAGAAATTGTAATTAGTATCAAAAGTGAGGGAGAAATGCAAAATGAAATGCAGAAAAAAATGTTACAAAAATTAGTTTCACAAAAATTAATTATAAAAAATAATTTAAAACCCTAAAAATTCATTGTTCCCTAACAACAACGCCATTCGATGAACGTGAAATTCGCCTCTTTAATAATCAATAATTGTAGTATAGGAGGCAAAAAACGGTCAATCAAAAACCACAATATTTAAATGTTGTGGAGTATTTTTAACTTGGTAAGTGTACCAAGGTCGAATGTAGGGAACGATGATTTTTAGTTGCGTGGTTTTAAATTATATTAAATAAATCATTAATTACTAATTAATTTCAATGTCAAGGAATAAAATGCTATGAGTTGCAAGAAAATAAACAGAGAAAACAATGATCAGGATCTGTGATTTTATACGTATTAAATCCTCAATGATATGATCAAAGAATCCTCAAAATTAATCATAGATCAAAAGAGGTTAGATCCAAAAATAATTATCAGTTAGAGCTCAAGGTTTCATTTTCCCGCGATGAATCAATTTAGATCTCAAGCTTTTATTCCCAACAATATTATGCCACAAATAAATGATTCTTAAACCATAAGGAAGTTAGGAAATATACTATTCAAGCCTCCTCTATATAGCTCCTGCAAGAGATTAAATTCCTCAAACTGTAAAATTCTATTCGATAATCCTAAACAATTCCAACATCTCCAAAAAGAATTGATAATCTATTTATACGTGATCATAATATATATATATATATATATATCAATTTCAATTCAAGAATCGAAATTCACAATATCATTGGTGCTCAATTTTCTCCCTGTAATCAGATCATGCTTTAAATATCTTCACACAAATCCCTGCAGATAAAGTCAGAATTTTCTCATTATGAAATAACGCAAATATGTCAAGAAGTAGCATGCATAGATCAAATCACTCTTCGAACAATAAACAACAATAATGATCACCAAATTATTCCACAAAGCATAAAAGAAGATAGAGCACAGAATCAGCTTCAAATCGACATATTATGCGCTAGAAACGGAGTTCGTATGAGAGATGTATGCTAAAATAAAGCTCCAGGGACTAAAATGAAATAAAAAGTTAACTTTTCTTCTCAATTAGATCCCTGAAGGAATTATTTGTAATTTGCAAAATCCGTGGGCCATTCTGCAATTTGCCCAAGGGGCATGTGCCCTGCGTGTGAGTTTCGGGGCTCTTTTGTAATTTTCAAAAACTGTAGGTGGTGTCGTGCAATTTTTCCACCAAAACGCATGTCGCGCATGTGCGCAACGAGGTTCGGGGTACGGTCCGTGGCTAGGATGAGGTCCGGACACCCGGGACTGAGGCTCGTTTGCCCGAGCTTCCGCGGTAGTCATAGCTGCTTCGGAGGGCCCGGCCTCGAGGCAGCGGTCGTGGCTCGGGAGGGAGACGCTTGGAGGATCAGAGGCCGTTGGATCCCACGATCCAACGATTGGATGTAGACGAAGGCGGGTGGAAGGGCTCCGATGTGGTGGAGAGTCGGAGGTGACGTCAGCCTGCGATGGTGGCGATGGAGAGAGCCGACGGGCGGTAGGAGGCGGAGCCACTCCCTCGACCGACACACGGCACAAGGGGCAGTTGTCGAGGCTGGTAGAGCGAAGCCAGGATCAGGCAGAGCTCCGCGACTGGAGGGGCAGTGGTTGAGGCGTGGACTCCAGGGGGCGATGGCGGGGCTCGAGCACGGATATGCGCGGGAGCACGCTGCTCCGGACGGTGGGACGTTGCGAAGGTGGTGATGTCAGGCGGAGGAGCTCTGTCTCAGCCAAGCGAATGGAGGGTGAACAGTAGTCGAGGGCCCCACCTCCATCGACACATGATAAGAGGAGGAGCGACGAGGCAGTGGAGCTCAGAAGAGGGAGTCAGTTGCTGGAGGAGGTGGTTGTGTAGAGATGGCATGCGAGGGGAAGCTAGAGGGAGCGCAGTTGTGACGGAAGAGGAGGTGGACCCGTGTGAGGCTGCTGGAGGGCGTACGTCGGAGTGGTAGCCCTACGAGGTGGAGGTGAAGGATGGGGTTGCCGTGAGGGCGTAAACTTGTAAGGATTAAGACGATGATGGAGCGCGGCGTAGCCGGCCAGGCGCAAAGGTGGAGGCGCTGCTCCAGGCGGCTGCGGAGTTGGAAGGAGGAGATGCTCTCATGCGGGGCAAAGTGGTGGTTTCGTCGGGAGTAAGGAAGGAGTGCGGCTTCGGCCTGTGCGAGGCCGGAGGCGGAAATGTGCGATGCGGAGGTTAGAGAGAGAGAGAGACACACACACACAGAAGGGGAAGGGAAGACCTGGGAAAGAGAAGGTGCTCGACGATCGCTCGACTGGAGCAGTAGTAGACCTCAGTGATGGAGGATGCGACGAGGTTGCAAGGCCTCAGATCTCATCGCAGGATGGATGGACCCACTTGACGTTGTCACCGTCGAGGAGGTGGCCATTCTATTCTACTGCTTGCAATGGCAGATGATCGGGAAGGATGGAGAGGGAGGTCTTTATGGGGGGGAGGGGTCAAGGCACGTTACGAGAGGAGGATGCGAACGATTGGAAGGCATGGAGGTGGGTGGCGACGCGTATCGGCCGGGGGCCGTGCATGGTGGAGGCTTAATGGTCGCAGGAGCGGGGAAGGACTGGAGGAAGGGGAAGGAGGTTATGTGCTAGGCACGCGACTCAAGGAGAGGAGATGGGTTGGCAGCTATTTGGGAAGAGGAAGAGGATCATGTGCATGGCACGTGACGCGGGGCAGCAGGTGAGAGAAAGTGGAGTGCCACATGGCACGCCCAGGAGCTACCACGTGGCATCCCAAAAAAATTAAAAGATAAGGGAAAATAGAAAATAAATAGAAGGGGTACTCGGATCGAAAAATTTGCTTCAGGAAAGTTGTTCTTCTCGATGAGATTTACAACTTTCATGAAGGACCTGGGAGCAAAGAAGGTCATCTGTCTGAAATGGAATTTTTTATGGTCTTCATGTCTATAGAAAATCGACTTTTTTGAGGTTTTGTAATTTTTTGGTACTTTTAAAAGAGGATAGAAATATAGAAAATATGATAAAATACAACAAAAAATAATTACGTGCTAATATATATTTTTTTGGATTTTTAATAAATAATAAAATAGGGGAGTAAAATAGAAGTACGAAACACGCAAATTTTGCACAGACTCACAACGGACACTCAGTCACAGTCTGTTTCTTTGATTTCACTCTTGATTTGGTTTTGTATTTTTAAGCTGTTTAATAAAGCTTTCATCAAAGAACATAAGTGAAGAAGAAATGAAATTAAAAAAAGTTAATTATGTACATAAAAACTTTGGTCAAAAATAGAAAAAGGTTAAAATGCGCAAAAAGAGGCCCAAAACCCAACTTTCACATATGAGCTCCAAATTTTACAAAATTGATCTTTATTTGAAGGTATTTAAAAATGGAGCACTTTAAAAGTGAGTAGACCAAAATCGGACACTGTATGAAGAAGATATGCACGTTTTAGCCCGTCAGATGTGAAATTAGACTTTGGGATTATTTACCACTTATTTCAGTTAGTAACTTTTTATATTTTTTATTTGATCTTGTTAGTAATATCTACACAATGGAGGTAGTTTCAGGTCAATTGAATTTAGGATGAATTAACTAAAAATATGGGAAGTTGGCATCTTTTTCGGCTAATTTACACATTATGCAAGTATGCATGATGGAATGCGAATATTTATTTGCACATGTATGAATGCTAATGATGCTCTATTAATGATTAAATGTATATGGATTTTGAGGACCAGGGCCTAATTGACTAATTTTAGTATGATGAATACGAGATTCATCATACCCCTATACTTAAACCAAGCTCATTCCCGAGCATCAATGAATGAATGACTTAGCTGGATAAATCCTTGACTGTGCATGTGAATTTTCAATGTTCAATTTTTTTCGATAACCTCAATTAAAGTAATCCTAATTTTCTAGCGCAACCATTCTTTAGTCAGAAGGAATCCAACTTCTCTAATTTTCAGACTCTCTTTTTGTACACATAATATAAGGATATAACATTCGTGTAATGCATTCATGAGAGTCGAGTCGAGACATCACTTGAAGTTCCAATACAAGAGACTCTCCTCTAAACCTAATCCTCAACACTATGGAATAAGTTTATTCTTGATTTAGTCAACTGTCTCATAATTTGTCAGACTTGAAATGTAGATGGGCTGTCAGATGATGGATGGTATAGGATTGTGTCTATTTTTCTCTCCCTCACATTGGAACAAGGGACCTCTCGAGTGCCTTTTTACTCAACACATGTAAAATTTTAGCTTGTTGACCAATGTATCCGTCAAGAGAGTTGGAGTCGTCTGCACTTGTTTTTCTGGGAGTACATTGGGGTGTTCGACACCCAGACTTGTAGCATTTACAATGCAGAGTCCTTTTTTTATGTCAGCCCAACTCCTTGGTCCTAATTAGCACTTGGTCCAAGGGTATACTTTGAAAATGTTTGGGAGCGCTCGCCGTTGGTGGGAGCTCATTTATAATTTGACTTTGGAGGATAGAGTTTTTCTTTGGACATTTCTTTGTTTTCTTTTCATCTATTGCCTAGCTCTACTGCTTTTACCAAAAGTTGGTGCACACTGATCAATGATTAAATTAAGTTTCATCACCCCTGGTACATAGGTAAATATCAAAAGATAGAATGTGAACTTGTTTACATACTGGCTAAAATTTTGATGACATTCAGGTTTCTTGAAGCCTTTATTAACTTTATCCCATTCTCGAGCATCATTAGATCGGGTCTAAACTCAAATCTCTAGTCCTAGTTCCTCAAGTGATGCTTCAACTGATCTCATCAATTATGCAGTTGTGAAAGTGATGTGTTGATCATATTCTTGTGAAAGTAGAGATGAAGAGTGCAGTATAGCACTCAAATCTTTCAAACTAGGGAAGTGTGGATAATTAAGCTTAAAAACCCTAATGACTAATGCTGGCTAACTCAGATTCTCAAGATCTCAGAAATCAAGTGTCCTAAAAAATCCTCAAGCCTTGAGTAATAGTGAATGTGTCAGGAATAATCCAACCAAGGATTGCATGAGATGCTTTATGAAATGCAAGACCCTGAGTGATGATAATTTTTTATGCAAAAAGTTTTTTTTAAAAAACCAGGTACTATATATAGAAAGCATTTAGTATTATATACATAATATACACTACTTGTACTCATCCCCAATGTTAGACGAAAACAATTAAAGTACGAGCTATGAATAAAGTAGATAGAATATATACAACACACCCCCTATACTTAGCATGTGATATGTCCTCATGGCACAAAGTGAAATGTAGACATAGCTTGTACTAAATATAGTTGAATTAAGAATAATAAAAGTCGACATGCCCCCTATACTTAGACTTTTGATGAACTAAGCATAGAAGAAAGGCATGAAATGAGGCAATCGATGGTGAGCGGAAAGAATAGAAGTGATGTATACACAATGATACATGTCCTCCTATACTGTGTATTGGGGGACCGAGAGTGGTTGATGGATATACAGAAGAGTATTGGATTTGAAGAGATGGTTTATCCGGGCAGTTCGAGTCTTTCGTCAAGTGCCACATCCAGAGTGAAGGACATCAATTATACTTGCACTAACTGCTCATTGGATTCGACAAAATGTTTAAGCAGCTGACCGTTGACTATAGATATTTGCGTGCTATCTACGGTCTCCAAGATCTCAACACTCTCTTATTGTGCACCTCTCTTATGATGAAGGATCCCATCCATCTTGAAAAATTTTCAATCTCGCGTTAAATAACCATACTTTCTGTCCTAGGACAAAGGTATTTGTTTGAATGTTCTTGTCATGCCATTTCGTTACTTTGTCTTTGTAAATGGTGCTATTTTCGTAGGCATGATTTACGATTTTGAATAGTTCATTCAAATCGATCTCTCTGTTCTTCTTTCCTTGGTGACAGTTCCAATTGATCTTTTTGATTGCCCATTCTGATTTATGCACGAGTTCTGCGGGTAAATGACACAACATTCCATATGCCCAATGGGGTCTTATAAGCCGTCTGGTAAGCCCATAGTACCTGGTCCAGGAGTTGGGACGAGTTCTTCCTGTCAGGGGGACATAGCCTCCACCCACCTAGACAAATAATCTACCACGAGAAGAATATATTCAAATCCTTAACTATTTGGGAATGGGCCTATAAAGTCAATGGCCCATGCATCGAATACATCACAAATGATCATTGAGGCATAACATCTATGGGACCAATGGTCCCTCCCATTCTATGACAGACCGGGCGCGACCTGAAAAAATTGTAGGCATCTTTAAACAAGGACGGCCAGTGAAATCCACATTGTAGTATCTTCTCAACAATCATCTTCCCAGAATGTTGTCCTTCTGCCTCCAAGGTATGGCAGAGATTGAGGATGCTTTGGTATTCCTCTTGAGGAATACATCTTCTCAATACGCTTTTCGGCCCTTCAAAGAAAAGGAACGAATCCTCCCAATGGTAGCGTTTGGCTTCCGACATGAGTCGGTTGATTCTATTTTTGGGCCAACAATGAGGAACTTTCTTGGAGACGAGATAATTCACCATGTCGGCATACCATGGGAGTGAGTCAATGGAAAAAATTGACTCTTCTAGGAAGGTTTCATGGATGGATTCAGACTCAGGGATTACGTTATGTTCGATCCATGATAAATGATTAGCCACAACATTCTTAACTCCAGGTTTGTATTTAATCTCCAAATCAAATTCCTGAAGCAATAGTATCCATCTAAGGAGTCACGACTTTGCATCTTTTTTCTCCATTAAGTATCGAATGGCAGAATGACCTGTGTAAACTGTCACCTTAGATCCTAGAAATATAGATCGAAAATTTTCCAAGGCAAAGACTACAACAAGCATTTCCCTTTCGATCACAGAGTAATTTTTCTAAGCATGGTATAAAATTTTACTTGCGTAGTGAATAGCATACAAGATTCCATCTTTTCTTTATCCCAACACAATGCCTACTGTGAAATGAGATGCGGCTGTCATGATCTCGAAGGGAAGAGACCAGTCAGGGGCTTGTAGGACGGGAGTCTCATTGATCCTACTTTTGATTAGTTCAAAGGCTTCAAGACACTTATGATCTACTAGGAACTCAGTGTCTTTTCCTAGGAGGTCAGTTAGGAGTCCAGCAATTTTTTAAAAATCCTTAATAAATCTCCTATAGAATCTGGCATGCCCCAGAAAAGATCGTACTTGTTTCCCCAGAAAAGACCATACTTGTTTCACATTGGTAGGTGGCTCGAGTTTCTTGATCACATCCACCTTAAGGTCGACCTTCATTCCCTTTTTGGAGATGACATGCCCCAATACAATGCCTTTTTTTACCATGAAATGGCTTTTCTCCAAAGAGAACACCGGATTCACTTCCCTACACTATTGGAGGACTCGATCGAGGTGCGCTAGACAATCATCGAAAGAATTACCATGGACCGAGAAGTCATCCATGAAGATCTCTAGGAAATCTCCAACCATTTTGGCAAAAACCACAATCATGAATCGTTGAAAAGTGTCGGGAGCATTGCAAAGCCCAAAAGGCATGCACTTGAATGCTTATGTGTCGAAAGGACATGTAAAAGTAGTCCTTTTCTGGTCCTCGGGGGCGATGGATATCTTATTGTAACCCGAGTACCCGTCCAAAAAAATAGAAGTATTCTCTCCCTACCAATCTCTCCAAGATTTGATCAATAAACGGTAACGGAAAGTGATCCTTCTTCATGGCGGCATTCAAGCACCTGTAATCTACACAGACACGCCATGACGTGGGTACCCATATCGTGATTTTCTCTCCCTCCTCATTGGTGATAATCTGACGTCCTAACTTTTTCGCGATGACATGCAAAGGTGACACCCACTTGGAGTCTGAGATGGGATATATGAAACCAGCCTTACACCATTTTTCGATCTCAGTCTTAATCACTTCCCGTAAGTTTGGATTCAACCTACGTTGGCATTCACGGGAGGGTTTAGCATTATCCTCAAGGTAAATATGGTTTGAACAAAGGGCTAGGTTTATCCATGGAAGATCAAACAATCTCCAACCTATAGCCTTGCGATTTTTCTCTAAAACATTAAGCAGGGGGATCTCCTGCTCTTCGGTCAGATGTGAACTGATGATGATCGAAAATGTCCCTTATATCCTATAAGGAAGGCATACTTAAGAGTAGGGGGCAATGGTTTGAGCTCGGGTAAGTCTGTATCGTTTATCGAATCTGTCTCTCTCATTGCTGATTCTGGTTGTGATATGGATGTTTGCAGTGTATCAATATCAGCCACCATCATGGTTGTTTTGGGGATCGAATCGCTAAAGATGGACTGTTGTGTGGAAAGCGCCGCATCTGATCTGTGTACCTTACTCTGGGATTGTCCATAAGGAGAATGGACTAATAGGTCAAGAGGAACCTCTGAGTCTCCGAGAGTACATGTAGATGCATAGATGAGCTGGCAGACTAAACCATCAACAATGTCCTCTCCATATGAGGGTGATTCTATCATTGCGGTTGGGTTTGGTCTCTAGGGCCTAATTGTTGCCTCTGTATATTCTGCCTCATGTTCTAATTTTTGAGACTCGGTGCTTGACTCAGTGTCAGATCTTGGAAACCTAGTTTGCTTCATTTTAAGTTCAACTTTTCCAAACTGGATTCTCCTGGATGTGTAATCGAATATAGCTCATGCGGTCCTAAGGAAGGGTCGCTCTAGTATCATTTGGGTGTCTTTACAATTTCTAGAGACATCAATGTCAAGTATTGTGAAATCGACTGGGTAATTTCGTCCCTCTATGTTGATGACAACGTTTTGAATCTCCCCCTTAGGTCTCTTAGTTGATGTATCTGAGAATTGAAGTATAGTTGTAGACTGCTTAAAGGACCTAGATTTAGATTCTCAAATAGAGTTGTGGGAATGAAATTGATGGATGAGCCATTGTCTAACAATGTTCGGGCAAACTTTATTTCATTGATCTGGCTAGTGACAAAGTGAGCACCCATGTCTCTTTTCTTCCTTGGTAGCTCATTTTTTATCACGCGAGATGTAGCAATAGAGAGAATGTGCTTCTCTGTTTGGCTTGGATTCGTTTTGCTGGCCCTTGTCGGTGTGCATCTCACCTTAAGGTCTTTTCGAAAAGCCGGGTCTCTTTCTATCATCTTGTCTAGGGACAAAGTGACCTTAATATTTTCTTTACAGATGTGGGCCATCTCATCATCATTTTTTTGGTTTTTATGTTTTTCTTCCTTCTTGTTGTAAGAGCACGAGGAAAAGGAAGGGATTCATTGTGATTAAAAACATCACTTTTATTGAATGAGGAATGAAACATATCTACAGGACTTGGACTGACTGATCAAAAAACAGGGAAATTGGAGGACAATTGTTGCGAATGTCTTGGTAGCGCTTCTTTGTCAGACTCAGTTTCTGACTCTCTATGGCTTTCAGAGGTGTAGTGTATGATGGGTGGTGTGGGTGGGACTTCTTCTTTCTCCTCCTCGTGCCTCTCCTCCTCAATTTCCTCAGGATTGTGTGAATTTGTGGACACTGGGGCTATGTCACCGTGTTCATATGCTCGATCAGGCATGGTTACGGTCCTTCCGCTCTTAAGAGAAGTATGATAAGTGTCATCAAGCGAAAATATCTTGTATTCAAGTAAGGAACATTCAGAGCTTAATATCTTATTCTGTCCGAGGCTATTTGGATTAGCCTGGACTTGGGTTGGAATCACGATTTGGATGCAGTTACCTCATCTCTCCATAAAGAGAGTCGATTTATGTCGACTCTTATATCATGAAGTTTGTCCAGCACTCGCTTGAGTTCCAGAGAGATAGAAGAGGAGGAGGTACCCTGGCTCTGCTTGGCCTGAGGCTACTGATATTGTCTGAATTGGCCCTGCTGGCCTTGCCGTTGATACTGTTGTGGTTGCAGGTTCTGATAACTTGTATCGTATTGCTGGCGTTGCTGCTATTGAGGCTGATAGGTGGGTCGGTTTTTGGTGGACGAGGGTTTGGAGTAGAGTTTTGGTATGAACGGTTGACAAGTTTTAGGTTATACCAAACTCCATTTATCTCCATGATTTGTGGAGATTCTTCGTAAATAGTTTGAGCGGAGGTTTCTTCATCTTGATGGGACAAGACTTGGTATCCACCCCAATGGATCTATTGCTCTACCCCTGGACCTTGAATATAGTGAATTTGGCGTATGGGGGCAGGGGGTGAAGTCAGGGAAAGTATCTGAATCTTAGATACCTTGTCAGCCAATTCCTCCATTTGCTTAGGCAATTTAGCCAATTTCTCCGTATCAGATGATTTATGGAGTTTGTCCACCTTCTTATAAATCTGTTCGAGCATAGTCATCTTATCAGCTATAATTCCCATGTCAGTGCTCTGATCGGTCATCAGATTATTCACCATCTTTTTAGAGCTGGCTATGTACGCCGGTTGGTGGTTTGCGCACGGCTAGATTCAGCAAGTCTCTCAAACACCTTGTAGACGTGTCCTCATGACGTCCCATGTAGCTTCCTCCGCAGGATGCACTTACTAACCCTTGGGTCTCAGGGTTCAGCCCACTAACAAGACTTTGGACTAGCATCATTTTACTTATCCCGTGTCCTGGGCATTTTTAGATTAGGTTTGTGAACCTTTCCCAGGTTTCATGGAATGGTTCGCTCGGGTGTTGGGTGAAGCTCATGAGCTTGATCCTCATTTGATTGATTCTACTTACTGGGTAGAATTTCTTTAAGAACAGAAGGTGGCCCATGTAGTGACAACTTCCCCTAGATTTTTCAGCAAGTAAGCCGCCTTATCAGTCAAGGCGAAGGGAACAACTCTCAGACATATGTAGTCTTGACTAACACTAGGGTGGCAGAGGTTAGCGCATACTAACTCGAAGTCACGGAGGAAGATATATGGTTCTTCATGATTATTCCCTTCAAACTTGGGAAATAATGCGAGGAAATGCGATTTGTGTTCGAACGCATCCTGGGGAGGTACCGGTCTCAACCAATTATAGTCTCCATCTAATTCAGGGAGGTACGTGTCTTCCATAGTATCCTCACCGCATTGCATTTCTGCCATCTATGCCCTAAGGAGTTCATTGTGTTGTTCAACGACATCTATTCTAGCCAGAAGTGATCGAATTGGATCATTGTCATTATCGTCGTCACCAGGGTTCTTCTTTGGAGGCTTCGTGACTTCTTCCTCCTTACCTTCATAAGTAAAGAGTTCAGAATTAGGCATTGAAGTATGTGAAGAATTGCCAAGGATAAAGGTTTCCGTAACAAAGGAGTGAAATGAAGGGTTAGTCTAGGACTAACTGAACTCTGAAGGAGGAGGATTGCAAAAGAGGATGACCCTAAGACCAAGAGGGGTCGAGAAGAGAGTCTTTACGAGAACGCTTACACCAAGCAAACACAAATCAAATTCTCAAGTTCACACACTCAACATTGGTGAAGGCGCGTTAGGGTTCGATTGCTTATCTTTTCAATTTTAATTTAATGACAAATAATCTTGAAAATTAATCGGAGCTGTTAAATACTGAAATATTTCACAAAGACTGTCCCTAGTTCGTACTACTAGTTGTATCTACTTTCAACCAGTATAGGTGTAAGTACGGACCGTTTAAACAGATACCCATGTTACTTGAGAACAGAGCCTTTCACAGTATCCTCTAAACCACCAACTCTGCTAAGGGAAGTTAGACCGTAAAATGGTTACCCTAAACCCTCACAGAAAAGTAGCTAATTATTTTTAAAATCAGTAGTCTGAATGAAATTTTCCAGTTTTTAGCTCTGTCGTAAGTGTATGTTTTGATCCTTACAAACAATGAGTGGGTTAATCTCCACCAAACAAGGGTTAATTTTATGTCAATTTTATTTTTACAGTTGCCTTGATTAGCAGTCCCAATTTTAGACTAAGGTTATCACTGAAGTTTATATGAGCACATAAATTCATGCCTAGCAAGCAGTCCCAATTCCTTTAATTCCTAAGTTGTTAAACTGAGGAGGGAGAATCGAAAAAGCTAATGCAAGTGTAAATCAATGATGCATGCTTAAGAAGAAGACTTACAATGATTCCTCTCGTTCTTCATGCAGGATGCAATGCAAGGATTGAAATTACACTAAATGATATGCACAGTAGAAGTCGCCCTAAGCATATAGTTCTATTAGAGGGAAAGAATTGATTTAAAATTTGACTAATGTTGAACAATCTATAATGCGTCTAGTTGAAAAAGTGTGGCCTAAAAACTACGAGCACAATTAAAGATCAACAAGCAAGGGTATATGTGCCTAATTCCTACGCCACTCAATTCGGGTCCCAACCACATAGAAGGGGTTGAAATAGACCCGACACACCATAGAGAAGTTCAATATGAATTATTACATGGGTTCAGAGAGAGGGGCCCTGAGAATAATGCAGAAATTAAATTATCTAAGCTCTCTCTCACAAAAATAAAATTCGTAGATCCTTGAATAATATCCAAAAATTTCGCTCCTAGTAGTCTGCAAATAGAGAAATTACGGTTAGTATCAGAAGTGAGAGAGAAATGCAAAATGAAATGCAGAAAAAAATGTTACAAAAATTAGTTTCACAAAAATTAATTACAAAAAATAATTTAAAACCCTAAAAATTATTTGTTCCCTAGCAACAACGCCATTTGATGAACATGAAATTCGACTCTTTAATAATCGATAATTGTAGTATAGGAGGCGAAAAACGTTCGATCAAAAACACAATATTTGAATGTTGTGGAGTTTTTTTAACTTGGTAATGTACCAAGATCAAACATAGGGAATGATGATTTTAGTTACTTTGTTTTAAATTAGATTAAATAATTAATTAATTACTAATTAATTTCAGTGTCAAAGAATAAAATGCTATGAGATGCAAGAAAATAAAGAGAGAAAACATTGCTCAGGATCTGCACTTTGATATGTATTAAATCCTCAATGATATGATCAAAGAATCCTCAAAATTAATCACAGATAAAAAGAGGTCAAACCCAAAAATAATTATCAGTTAGAGCTCAAGGTTTCAAGTAACCATAATGAATCGATTTAGATCCCAAGCTTTTACTTCCTACAATATTATTTCACAAATAAATGATTCTTGAACCATAAGGAAGTCAGGAAATACACTATTCATGCCTCTTCTATATAGCTCTTGCAAGAGATCAAATTCCTCAAACTGTAAAATTCTATTCGATAATCCTAAAGAATTCAAGAATCTCCAAAAAGATTTGATAATCTATCTATACGTGATCATAATAGAGATATACCTCAATTTTAATTCAAGAATCGAAATTCACAATATCATTGCTGCTTAATTTTCTCCTTGTAATCAGATCACACTTTATATATCTTCAAACAAGTCCCTGTAGATAAAGTCAGAAATTTCTCATTATGAAATAGCACAAATGTGCAAGAAGTAGCATGCATAGATCAAATCACTCTTCTAACAATAAACAACAATAATGATTGCCATTTTATTCCACAAAGCATACAAAATGATAGAGCATAGAAACAACTTCAAATCGACACATTATGCGGTAGAAATAGAGATCGTATGAGAGATATATGCTGAAATAAATCTCCAGGGACTAAAATGTAATAAAAAGATAACTTTTCTTCTAATTAAAAACCCGGAGGACTTATTTGTAATTTGAAAAATCCATGGGCCATTTTGCAATTTGCGTAGGGGCATGTACCCTGCGCGTGAGTTCTGAGGTCTCTTTTGTAATTTTTGAAAACTACAGGCGGTTCCGTGCAATTTTTCCATCGAAATGTATGTCGCGCATGTGCGCAACAAAGTTCGGGGCACGACCTGTGGCTAGGATGAGATCCAGATGCCCGGGGATGAGGCTCGTCCATCCGAGCCTCTGTGGCCGTCACAACAGCTTCGGAGGGCCCGAGCCTCGAGACTAGGGCCGAAGTTCGGGAGGGAGACATGTGGAGGATCACAGGCTGTTGGATCCCATGATCCAACGACTGGATGTAGATGAAGGCGGGCGGAAGAGCTCTACGGTGGTGGTGAGTAAGGGGTGACATCAGTGTGCGGTGGTGGTGATGGAGAGAGCCAGCAGGCAGTGGGAAGCGGAGCCGCTCCCTCGACCGACACATGACACGAGAGGCGGTAGTCGAGGTAGGCAGATCGAAGCCGGGCTCGAGCAAAGGTCCGCGACTGGAGGGGCGGTGGTTGAGATGTGGACTCTAGGGGTGATGGCGGGGCTCGAGCGTAACGATGCTGGGAACACACTATTCCAGACGGTGGGGCATTGCGAAGGCGGTGGTCTCGGACGGAGGAGCTCTGGCTCAGCTAAGCGAATGGAGGGCGAACGACTGTCGAGGTCCCCATCTCTGTCGACACGCGATAAGAGGTGTAGCGGCGAGGTAGTGGAGCTCAGACGAGGGCGTCAGTTGCTGGAGGAGGTGGTTGTACGGAAGTGGTGGCCGCAGGGAAGCCGGAGAGGGGGTGCCCGCAGCGGAAGCGGAGGCAGGCCAGTGTGAGACTGTTGGAGGGCGTATGTCGGAGTGGCAGTCGTGTGAGGTGGAGGTGAAGGCCATGGTTGTCGTGAGGGCGGTAACCTACAAGGGTTAAGATGGTGATGGCGCACGGCGTAGCTGTCCAGGCGTAAGCATGGAGGCGTTGCTCTAGGGGGCTGTAGAACTTGGACGGAGGATATGCTCTCACGTGGGGCGAGGAGGTGGTTTCGCCTAGAGGAAGGAAGGAGTGGGGCTCCGGTCTGTGCGAGGCTGGAGGCGGAGGCGTGCGACGCGGAGGTGAGAGAGAGAGAAGGGGTAGGGAATACTTGGGAAAGAGAAGGTGCTCGACGATCGCTCGATCGGAGCAGTAGCATACCTCAGTGATGGAGGATGTGACGAGGCTGCAAGGCCTCGGATCTCGTTGCAGGATGGATCGACCCACTTGACGCTGACACCATCGAGGAGGTCGTCGTTCTATTCTCCTTCTTGCAACAGCGGATGATCGTCGACGCACATTACTAGAGGAGGAGATGAACAACTGGAAGGTGTGGAGGTAGGCGGCGGTGCATAATGGTCGGGGGTCGTGCATGACAGAGGCTTAATGGCCGCAGGAACGGGGAATGGCTGGAGGAAGGGGAAGGGGGTCACGTGCGAGGGGAGGAGATGGGTTAGCAGCCATTTGGGAAGAGGAAGAGGATCACGTGCATGGCACGTGATGCGAGGCAGTAGGTGACAGAAAGTGGGGTGCCACATGGCACGCCCAGGAGCTGCCACATGGCATCCCAAAAAATTCAAAATTCAAACACGGAAAAATAGAAAAGAAATAGAAGGGGACCTCGGATCAAAAAATTTCCTGCACAAAAGTTATTTGTCTCGATGAGATCTACAACTTTCTTGAATGACCTAGGAGCAAAGGAGGTAAACTGTGTGAAGTGGAATTTTTTTGTGGTCTCTATGTCTTTAAAAACCTGCTTTTTAGAGTTTTGTACTTTTTTGGTGTTTTTAAAAGAGGATAAAAATCTAGAAAAATATGATAAAATACAAAAAAATTAGTTACACACTAATCTATTTTTTTGGATTTTTAATAAATAACAAAATAGGGGAATAAAATAGAAGTATGAAACACGCAATTTTTGTACAGACTCACAACGGACACTCAGTCACAGTCAGTTTCTTTGATTTCATTCTTTATTTGAATTTGGATTTTTAAGATGTTTAATAAAGCTTTCATTAAAGAACATAAATGAAAAATAAATAAAATTAAAAGGTTAATTCTGTACATAAAAACTTCGGTCAAAAATAGAAAAAAGTTAAAATGCGCAAAAGAGACCCAAAATCCAACTTTCACATATGAGCTCCGAATTTTACGAAATTGATCTTGTTTTGAAGATATTTGAAAATGGAGTACTTTAAAAATGAGTAGACCAAAATAGAATACTGTATGAGGAAGATATGCACGGTTTAGTCCGTCTGATGTGAAATTAGACTTTGGGATCATTTGCCACTTATTTGAGTTCGTAATTTTTTTGTATTTTTTTATTTATTCTTGTTAGTAATATCTACACAACGAAGTTGTTTCAAATCAATTGGAGTAAGGATGAATTAATTAACAGCTTTTTGGGCTAATTTACACATTATGCAAGTATGCATGATGGAATGCGAATATTATTTACGCATGTATGAATGCTAATGATGCTCTATTAGTGGTTAAATACACATGGATTTTGAAGAATAGAGCCTAATTGACTAATTTTAACTTGATGAATATGAGATTCATCAGGACTCTAATAGTGATTTTCACCGATGAGGCGATGTTGATTTAATGTGCACTTGTGATTGACTAATTATCTCGTGACCAAAAGTGTTATGTGATGTTGTGGTTGTTTAAGTTTTTTTATCTACGACAATGCATGTCATATAGTCTGATCCACCCGCACCCATCAATCGATGTCCAAAAAACCTACATCTGGTACGAAAGCTCCATTCGCGTAAAGGAAATCAACCTCTGATACATACATGGCTAGCGTTTCAGGATCATGATTTGATTGAAGCTCTGTAGGTCATCCACCCCTCTTCAAGATGACAACCTACTATAGTTGGAAGAAAAAGATGACAATCTTCCTTTCATCATCTGAATTTGCTATTTGAAATATGTGAGGAAGGAATTCTAGTTCTTCAAAGAGAAGGAGACAAGTTATTCTATCACCGATCATGCTTAGATGAACCTCAATTCTAAGGCGATAAAATATATAGTGTGCTCTATCTAAAGTTGAGTTTGATTGAGTCTCTCACTTGAAGACATCCTAAGCGATATGGAAATATCTGGAGACAACTCACTAAGGCACACCTAAGGTGTAGGAATATCGATTTAGAATGTATACACTTGTGTATGGAAACATTCAAGATGCATAAATGAGAAAGCATAAAGGATATGAACATCAGATTCAGTGCCATAGTGTATCACCTAAGGAATCTTGGAAGAACCTTTCTACCTGGAGAACTTCTTAGTAATATTATCATCTCTCAATCAAATGACGAGGAACACAAGGTCACTACAATCGAAGAATTCAAAAAAATTAGCATAACCTCATTGGAATATCTCATAGGTAACCTTCTGACCTATGAAATAAAAATAGAATACCGGAAAAAAGGAGAAGAAAAGCCAAAGAAGAACCTAGCTCTTGCAGCCAATAAGGAATCAATCGAGGAATCCGATAGAGATGAGGATATCACATTCATAACTAACAATTCAAGACATTCCTCAAGGAAAAAAGAAAAGGTGAAAGAGAAATCAAATTCTTTCAATGCGACAAGCTGGTGCATTTAAAGAAAGATTACCCACAACTGTTAACAACTTCAAATATGAAAAGGAGTTTGAGAAGAAATCCAAGAGAAAAGCACTGCAAACATCTTGGGATGATTCAAGCAGTTGTAAAGAAGAACGTGAAACTGCATATTTAGGATACGTTGGAATAGGGAAATCTGACTCATCCGATTCAGTCCCGATAATGAGATAAGTAAAATTTCTTATACAGAGCTTTATAATACCCCAGAAATGTCTTTTTAGAGAAAGAAAATGGGTTGCTTAAAAAGGATTTGAATATTTTTAAAATTAAAATTACTTGCATAGAAAAAGAAACTACTAAGCTTAAGAGAAAAATTACTTCTATGCTTGCTAATTAAAAATAAAAATGAAGGATAGAAAATCATGTTTCTAACTCTAATTCTTTCTGGAAGAAAATATATTTGAAAAAAATAAAGAAATATTGTAATCTAACCGTGAAGGACTCAGAAAAGGTACCAAATAAAAAATTTTCAGGGACTGAAGGCTAAGGGAAAAGGAGATAGAGGAGGCCATTTCAACATTAAAGGTAGAGTTTGCCAAGGCCAAGCAACTTTCAGAACCCTAGATGGGCATCACATTCATGGAGAGTCTACTAAGATTGGAGAAGTCTACCACCAAGAACCTTAGGTGACTTCTTACCCGTTTTATTAAATTGATCACGCATATCATGCATTGACGATGAGCCATCGATTCTTACCTTTAGGGTGGGGGGGATTTTAAGCAAAGATTACGGAGAAGTTCAGATTAAAAAGAATGTTTTTAAAAGGTGTGGAAATATTATCTATTTAAACAACAATTTGTGTTAACTTACCTTTTTGCATTGGTTTACATATTTTTTATTGTGTCAACATGGGGGAGAAAAGATTGTTTATTAGAATTGTTTACTCTCTCTCACATATTTTTGCAAATACTTCAAAATACTTTGTCATCATCAAAAAGGGGGAGATTGTTAGTTCACGCATGAGTTTACATGAGCATGTATATTTTGTTGATAATAAAATCTGTATGTAAAGCTTGTAGCTAGGTCAAGAACATGAAAGCTACTAAACCAAGAACAAGCTCAAGGTAAGGAACTCAAGTTTAAGTGAAGAAGAAGATAAGAAGCTAAAAGGAGTTCAAAGCTAAGGAACCTCATCTTGAGCTCTACTAATGATCTCAAGCTCAAGAAAAACATGAAGTCTTTTCTTTTATTAGGTCCAGTTTATTGTAATTATCTTAGAATGTAAAAGACCTCAAGTATTATGCATCTTACATTTCAATTCTTTAACTTTGACTTTCAAGTGAAAGAGTCAAGCTGATCGATTAACCATTCTCACATGAACGATTACCTCTGATCGATTACTATCTTTTTATGATTGGTCAATTTTTGAAATCTAACGGCTATATCATGATCAATCAATTTTGATCACTGATCGATCACCTCAACCCACCTGATCCATATTTTTAATCATTGATCAATCATCTCAATCTATCTGATCGATCATTTGATTCTGATCTATCATCTTAATATCATCATCGATTATATTTTATCTTAGAAAGATTCTTGAAGGTGATTCCATTCATTCATGATTTGTTTACAATATTTACTTTTCGAAGCCAACGACTACTATGAATTTAAACATATAAATAGGATCACATACCTCTTTCTACAACACACAATAAGAGAAACAAATTCTCTTCTCTTTGCTTTCCCTTCTATACTATGAGGAGAGAGATTGAAAATCCATTTTCTACTACGTTTTTCATGCCTATAACTCGGGTCTTTTGTGATCAATTCTTACGAGCACACTCCTCGCTTTGTAAGACAGTTTTACTTTTTGCCTCATGCTCTTTATTTCATATGAGGTTATAATGATTGTTTAATTTATATACGATCGAGTTGACCGTGTAATCAACTCAGGTTGTAACACAGTCGGATTGCCGCCTAAATAACTCATGTTAGTGGAAGACGTGGGTGGGTCAGGTTGAAATTCCGAGTCGGGAGACTCTGGTAGTGGTTTTTACCTAGGAGGATTTCCACGTTAAATTAATGTACACCTGTGATTGACTACTTATCTTGTGATTAAAAGTACTACATGATGTTGTGATTGTTTGAGTTTATTATCTCCAGTGATCCAGGCCATAGAATCTGATCCACCTGCATACATAAGACAATGTTCAAAAAAATCAATACATGATACATTAAATGACATCCCCTTTTGATCTTCCATTGCAGAGATAGAAAAAGTGAACCAAGAAAGAGAAAACTCACAAAAGAAAACTTGAGAACTTTAAGCTTGATTTATACCATCAATCGATCTGCTACAAGTTGACTGAATGTAGTAGGAGGATCAATACAACATAAAAAAGAGATGCCCTTTGCAAGAGAGTCGCAGTAGATGAAGGAGGCAATGCCACGATGCCAAGGGCGCTTGCGGCCACCGTTGGAGAGAGTTGGCGACATCGTGGAGAGAACACTAGATAATGTGGATTGGAAGCAATGACAGGCAACAAGAGAAGAGGGAGAAGGAGAAAGAACACTATATAACCCTCAAGGTTTAATGATGTCTCTGATACCATGCATTGACAAATAGAGAAACGGATAATATATTGCATGTTTATAAATGGTACCCTAACTCTTCTTATAGAGGAAGATGTAAAGGTTGGGTTTACGGGAGATAGTGTCTCGAAATAATTAAAAGATATAACTATGCTGAAGGATTACAAGATATTAAATGAAAGAATGTAGAACTTTCTACCCATAAAAACTATCCCTTAACACAAGTATTATAAAGGACCATCCGAAAGATAGAACCATTCCTTAAAAAAATAGAAGTGGAAAATCAATCACCAACAATAATGAAAAATGACTAACGCCTATCGCAACGAGGTTATTGTAAATTCAAAAGGGTGGCTGCAATTTCTAAAACGTCATTCCACATGATAAATTCAAAAACGTGGGAGTAACTTATAGGAATTAAAGATTTTTGCTTCGGTAAAAGTAAAATATAATAGCTAAAAAATCAACAAATTATCAAGGTTGATAATATTGACAATGATTTGGTCTTACACTTGAGATACTACATATAGCGTGTGTCAAAATCCTTACAAAATGTGACAGTGAGCTAAAGATAGTAGGGATTGTTAGCATTTCAAAAGTTGACACTAAACTCCTCGAGTTCAAACTCAACAAATTATCATTATATTTTTTTTGTCGAAATAGAAAGAGATTGCAAAACTAAAATAAAATGTAGCGAGGATAAAATATATACTTGTACCCCTTTGAGATTATGTACTTATAGTTATGCCCTTGTCTTTTTTGCAACATCATTAGTGTGCCTACTTTCTAGCACCACCAACACGTGTCCTTGCATAGTTTTGGCGCCAATGAGATAAACTAAATCATGGTTTACACAAACCAATGTGTGTCTAAAGAACATAAACTTTTACACTTTTGCTCCTTTAAGATTCTACAATTATAATTGTGTCCCTACCTATTTTGTAATCTCACATGTGTTGCAACCTCGTGGGCCATTAACAGGTATGCCCCTTGGAGGGGTACAAGTGAAAAATCTTATTGCACTTGTACCCCTTTATCATCATCGTCGTCGTCATCGTCATCATCATCTTCTTCTTCTTCATCCCGCTCATAATGCGTCCTCCCTCCCCTCTACACCGAGCATCCCCCCACCCTACCCCAAGCTTAAAGTTCATCTGTTTCCTCAATGCCATTTGTTTCCTCCATACCAAGCATGCCCCTCCACTCCAAGCCCATAAACGTGTATATATGAGAACACAAGTGAGAGAAGCTTGAAGATGGACAAGAAGTTGGAGTGGTAACTGGTAAGGGCAGATTGAGAGGAGGGGGTTGGAGCGAGGATTGGGGGTAGGGTAAGGAGGAAAGTGCATCGATCGAGGTTTAAGCGACAAGGAGGAGGGTGCAAGGGTTGGGGGTTGGGTGAGACGAGGAGGGGCCGGGGGCAGGGATTGGGGCCACAAAATTGGTAATTACATTTTTTGGATTTTTTTTACAAATGAGCCCTTATGAGAATTTACAATTACGATTGCACCTCTACCTTTTTTGCAACATCACTTGTGCTTCTCCCTTCTCGTTACAGCTACATTTGTTCCATGAAGTTAAGTCAGTTTGGAAGGGAAATCGATGATAACTTACTCAATAGGCATAATTGTTAATGGCACAATAAAGTAGAAGCACAAGTGACTAAGGGTGTATATTGTGCTTGGGTTTGATGAGATCAGTTCGGGCTCAGCTCGTTAAGAGCTCGTTAGTTGGACTAGAAAACTTATCGAACCCGAACTCAAGTTGAATTTATAGCTCATTAGGATTGTCGAGGCGAGCCCAAGTTGAGGCCATCTCAGACCCCTACAACTGACATTGCAAACAAGCATAAGCATAAGTGTGATTACATAATCTAGAAGAAGAATATTATGTATTGGCGTGCTTTACAGGCAACTTATGCGGACTTTTGAGCCGTTCACCGCATGATGGGGCTATGCTAATGGTGCTGACGTGTTTATGCATTTTATCTTAAGATTACCGTGGAGGAGACAGACTTGTCTTTTCCTTGGTGGAAATTTTGTGCAGTCAGCGTTCCTCTTTGGGTGGCCTTCTATCTTTGTTTGTCACTGTCCCATTAATTGAGCCCACAGGGGCCCTTTTCCCAATCCACACACTGCTTCATAAGTCATTGTTTTATTTTTATATTCTCTCATTTTGATGAAGTCTACATCAGTTCTTCTAGATGTAGGAATATATGCACTAAATAAGTGATGTCAAAAGTTCTAGTGATTTTCAGATCACTAAATTTTAACGGATTTGATGGATGAGATAGGAATTTTGAATTGAGTTAAAATTTTAATGACGACATCATGATAATGTGTAATTTTAATCCTAGGATTTTTTTGTACATTTTAGCTATATATATATGTTACATTGTATAGATTTCATATAGACTATAGCTTTTGACATCTGTATTTGTATCTGTTTTGAAAATAATGTATATATTGTTATTACTTTGATATCATATTTGTATCCGCATCTTTGTTCCCATATATAAATATTATGCATATCTATTTCAATTACGTTTAACATACTTTTGTATAATTTTTATCATATTTAATAATAAATAAATATACTTGGCGTATATTTATATCAAGTGTAAGCCATTTAATGCACATATATATATATATGTTTTTACATATATTATTTCTGCTATCATACGTATTTGATTCATATATGGTTTATAACCGTATCCAATTTTGTGGTGCAGGTAACAATGTTTTCATATCCGACAATATCTGTATCTGTATTCGTAGATAAGGGTGTTAATCGAATCTAATATCTTCGAATCCATTAGCATTCAAATTCAATTCATTATACAAGTTTTGAATACGATATCGAATAGAATTTTAAATGAACTTGCTGATTTAAGTTCAGATTTGATTCATTTTGAGTTTTAATATTCAAATTTAATTTACTTGGAATTTGAAATGTTAGTTGATATTTTAAAATTTATATAAATAATATTATCTAAAAATATTATAATTTAAAAATTTTATTATTCTAATTTTGAATATAGATTACTCAAGGAAAATATCAAATTGATAATGTAAAGTGGATAAAAATACCTTTTACTATTATTGCACATATTTTACAATCTAAATATATTCTTTTTTGTAGTGAAGAAATATATAAATACATTATAATTATAAAATTCTATTCAAGAGATAGAATATCACTGGTGAAAAAGTTGAACATGTTATGATTATCATTGCATGTTAAAGCAAGTCAAGATCAAGCTCATATAGAAAATCAATAGAAATTAGTATTATTATTCGAATAATGAGAGTAGCAAAAAAATAACTTTACAAGATAAAACTTCTTCATTCATTACGAGGATCTCTAATATCGAAAAACTGAAGCCATGAAAATGACACACACAATTTTTTTGATGTACAAATTTACATTATGTGAGAGTTTGTAGATTGCTCATGTGATGGTAAATGTCATCTTGATAATGATAATAATCATCATGAATTGTCATGTAAGGAGTATTAAAACAACAAAAAGATAGATGAGAGATATATAATTAAACCTCAAACTACAACAAATGTTAAGGAGGAACTCAAAGTGGCAAAACTATTATTTTTTCACGTGATAGGAGAAAGAGGGCCACAATCCACCCTTCTGTTTGTTGGATCTTTGGTAGATAATGAAACATGAGAACGAAAAAGAAGGGTAAAGAATGTAGGAACATGAAGATAAATGTGGAGTGAAAAAATTGGGATAATACTCTTAAACATTTGATCTTTCCTGCTAGATTTTATGACTAATATTTTCTATTTTTTATATTAAATATTTAGTCTTTAATTAATATGATTATATATGAATATATATATATATATACATAATATTGGATTGGTTATGGTTAGAGTGTTTTGCGATCCTCTCAATACCTCAAAATTTCTAAATAGCACAATAAGATTGATTATCATACTTATACTAATTACTCATGCCCAAACTACTATCACCGGGCTAAAATAAGAAGTAGAGATGGGAACTTAAATGTTATGTATAACCGATACTCGAAGGACCCATATCTCAGACTAATGATGTATTTTAGAGAAACCACTTTAGTTTAATTATAAGGGAGAAAGAAAAGAGTTTAGATCTCACTATGGGCGTCTAATATTGCATATATATGTCACGGATTGTCAAGTCACACAGTGTAGTCTAGGAGTAAGGAAATCATGCCCACGAAGTATAAATATGATAAATCATATTAATGGAGCCTAAAAATAATCATAAGTTTAAAAGTAACCACTTAACCACTATCATAATTTGCTTGAGTACACCTTTAGATGATTGTTGCGATTGGATTATGATGTTCTTTTTTTCCTCTCGTATTTCTAAATAGAAATGAGAAATTTCTTATTTCTATTATTATATTTGACATGTTATGCTTAGTGATAGAACACAAATGTTAAATCTTTAAATGTGAATTAATGTCATAACATTTGCTGGTACATACTCATATATTATTTTTTTTACATTTATTTACTTACAAATAAATTGAAAAAAATGCATGTCAACCATTTGATGTAATTATGCCATTACTCCTTGCATTGCTATTTAGAAGAAATCCTTATCTACCTAAGATGGGATTTCTACATGTGGGTATCTAAATATGTTTGTATTATATGCATGTGTGTACGGATGAAATTTGATACCAATATATTTGTATCTGTTCGTATCCGCATTCATCAAATAGAGGATATGGATATCATTTTCTTGTATCCGGCGAATATGAATGTGAATACAAGCTAATGTTAAACATAAATCGAATACGAATATAATATCCTTAATTTTGACAAATATGAATGTTCAAAATTTTGAGGACACGAATACGAATATTCATTTTTTGAAGGATATGAATATGGATACAAATATGAATACGAATATTCAAATTCTTGATGATATCAATACTTACATGATACACAAAGAAGTAAGTTTAGTAAGTTTTCTTTTATTATTTAGTTATATCTTTACGCTTCTTTTTTTATTTAGTTATTTTTATACACATATTCATTATTAAAATATTTAATATACTTTTTATACATTGGAAATTGTTATGAATGTTAAATGCTTATAGCTTTTAAGTAAATTTAGACATATATAATATCTGTATATTAATTCATATTCGTTTATCAAATATCCATATCCGAATTATCAATATCCGATTTGCATTCGTATTCGTATTTTGAGTATATGATTTTACATTTTACATATTAGTGTGATATTTATATTCATATTCGTATCTGGATTTAAAAAGTATAAAGATACGGTAACACTTATATTCGTATTTGTATCCGACCGTTTTCATCTTTACATGTGTGTCTAGACACACACACATATACACATATATGAATATAAATATATAGTTACATACTTACATATGTATGTATATAAATATCGAATCGAATTATTATCAAACGACTTAAGGTTAATTCGGACTCGATTCTTTTGGAAGTCTGGGAGTCAAATTCAAATTCAGCTCATTTGTTTCGAATCAATTTTTTTAAAAATTTTTATCGAACAAATCCTTATCAAATTCGAATGATTCAATTTAGTTAGCACCCCTATTCGTAGATAATGATTTCTCTCTAGTTTTTACTCGTAGATAATGATTTCTCTCTAATTTTTACAAGATTGAATCATACTTAAATCAAACCCGACAATATAACGATTCAAGATTAATATCTGATCAATTTGATTTACGCGTGTACATTCCAAAACATGAGTTGAGAAAGCACAGAAACTCCAACAGATCTCCTCATCATACATACGACATGTTAAGGTACATGGAAGGATCAAACCATCCTTATATACAGCCATGGTTTCTGTGATCTGCGTCCACGTGGCGACAGTCTACCAGCAACTGATACGAGCTGCCTCCAAAGAAGAAATACGCGTAGAATAAGACGTACATTATACACTACAACTTATGAAGCCTACCATATCTTCTTTCTCTTTCTCCTCCCCTGTGGCTGTGATCTCTCTTCCTCGGTGGCTCCGGGCCCCTGCCTTGTGCAGCAGTGGGCCGCGCTCGTTCTCCTCCCCATCCTTCTCCTTGGGGCTGTGCAAGCTAGCGAACCGGAGCAGGAAAGTGACCACGTCCTTCATCGCCGGCCTGGTTGACGGCAGCGTCCCCGTGCAAGCCAGCGCTAATTTCACGACGGCCGTGATCTCGTCGTTCCAGAATGGATTCTTGATCTTCTCGTCTATCGCATCCATCACCGATCCTCCCTTTTGGAAATGCATCCATGCCCACTCGGCGAGGCTCCTGTCTCCACCGCCTTCGTGCGCACGCTTCCCTGTGGTTAGCTCCAGCAGCACCACCCCGAAGCCATAGACGTCTACCTTCTCGTTCACCTTGCTTGAATACGCGCATTCTGCGATAGAATTGATCAACCGATTAATCACTAGTTAACTTATGAATATACAAGATTGGTGATTTTGTATAATCCTAATCTTGCAGTATTTAAGTCGATCGGATTTGTTAGGCAAATTGAAAGCACCAATCAAAGTCTAACCTGGTGCCAAGTAACCAAATGAACCGGCCACAGTGGAGAAGCTGTTGGCCTCCCCGATCCCTTTGGACAGAATCCGAGCCAGCCCGAAATCCGCTATCTTTGGCCGGAGCTCAGCATCGAGAAGTATGTTGCTCGACTTCACGTCCCAATGAACCACAGGCGGATCACAGTTGTGGTGCATGTAGCAGAGCCCCTTCGCAGCCCCGAGCGCGATCTCCAGTCTCGTCGGCCAATCTAGCCCACCTCTCTCGCCCATTTTGGTCGTGTGTAGCCAGTCGAATAAGCTCCCGTTCTCCATGTACTCGTACACGAGCATCTTCGCATCGTGGCTTGAAATGCAACACAACAACTTTACAATGTTCACGTGCCTTATAGATCCCAATATCTCGACCTCTGCTTGGAATTCCTTCTGGAGGCGCGAATGGACCTTCTTGTTGTTCCATATCTTCTTCACGGCCACTACATCCCCCTCACGGTTCCCCAGTGATGCACGGTAGACCTCCCCCGCACCGCCGCTGCCCACGCGGTTCTCGGGGATGAGCTGCCGGACAATGCTCGGCTCCGTGAAGTCCAGGTACTGGAAGGAGGTGATCTTGGACTTGTTGCGGTCCCACAGCTGCCTCCTCAGACGGAAATCCCGCAATGCGAAGAAAGCGAACAGGGTCACTGCCAGCACGGTCACCGTGCCGAGGGCCACAATCAACACATAGAGCCACTTCGGCAATTCGCGGGAACTCTTTGAACCTATGCTGCAATTTGGGAGGTTGAAGAGCGGGGTATTGGTGCCGGAACAGAGCCTCGGATTGGAGAGGAAGCTCCGATCATAGACCGCGCTGCGCAGCGAAGACGGGATCTGGCCCGTGAGGCTGTTGGAGGAGAGGTTGAGAGCGTTGAGCTTAAGATGGTCGAAGCTGTCCGGTATCTCGCCGGAGAGATGGTTGCTCGATAAATCGAGATAGTTGAGCCCCAACAAGCTCCCGATAGATGCCGGTATCGCTCCCGTGAGCTGGTTCCGGCTGAGATTAAGCATCGTCAAGTGCTTCAGCTCACCGATCGATGGGGGGATGTCGCCGGAAATCATGTTGCCGTCCAGCATAATCTGCTGGAGATTGGCGATTCCAGAGAAATCACTCGGCAGTTCCCCGGAGAATGCGTTGTTACTCGCGTAGAGGACGTTCAGCTGCTCAGCAGACGTCGGGATCCTCCCGGCGAATCTGTTATTGTACATCTCCAATCTTGTAAGACTTATCGGAAGCTTATCTGGTAGCTCACCAGAGAGATCATTGTCGCTGATCATGAGCGTCTTGAGGTTCGGCAGCGACCAGATGTTCGCCGGGAATTCGCCAGATAGTTGATTTTGCTGGATTTTGATGGCCCTCAGCGTTGAGCAGTTCCCCAACGACTCCGGTACATTCCCGGTGAGCCGATTGGAGTATACGGCGATAAACTGCAGTTGGCCTTTTGCACAGAGTGTCTCCGGCAGGGCTCCGGTGATGTTGTTATAGGTGATTTCGAAGTTATATAGCTGTGAGTACTTGCCGAGGTCCGGCGGTAACGTGCCCGAGAGCTGGTTGTTGAAGAGACGGATGTCAGAGAGCGTCGTGATGCGGCTGATGCCAGCAGGGATCTCACCGGAGAGGGAATTGTAGTACATGAAGAGAATCCTCAGGCTCTCAAGTTTAGAGAAATCTTGAGGGATGCTCCCATTCAAAGAGTTCATGGAGACATCAATCTCCTGCAATCCCAAAGCTCCGATCTTGGCGGGAATTCCCCCATTCAACTTGTTCTTGTACAAGTATATGTATTTGAGGTTCTTCAACCCCCAAATGGAAGGAGGAATTGCTCCGGTGAGATAATTCATTGCAAGATCGAGGTGCTCGAGCTGTGGCAAGCTGCCGACCCAGTCGGGTATCTCGCCGGTGAGGTTCGCTTCCGAGATCCACAGGTAATTGAGCTTCGTGAGCTCACCGTATTCCAATGGTAGCCGCGCCGGCATGAAGGGGTTCTTGGCGAGGGTGAGGACCTCTAGATTGGTCAGCTTAGAGATCTCTAAAGGAAAGCTAGTGAAGTAGTTGTTGTCGAGGTAGAGCGACTGGAGCGCAGTGAATTCCCCGATGGCTTTCGGGATATCCCCTGTGATCTCGTTGCCTCCGAGGTTGAGGTAGACTAAAGTTTTCGGGAGCATGGTGGTGAGGTCGGAGGGGAGTGTGCCGTTGACGTAATTCTGGCCGAGATTGAGGTGGAGGAGGTTGGTGCAAGAGGAGAGGGAGGTGGGGAGGGGGTTGTGAATGGAGTTGTTGAAGAGGTCGAGGACAGTGAGGTTGGCGAGATCGCATACGAAGGTGGGGACATCGCCGTCGATGCCTTGATCGATGAGGGTGATGTTGGTGACGGTGCCGGTGGTGCAGAAGATGCCGAACCAGGAGCAATGGGAGGAAGAGGAGGAATTGGACCAAGATGAGAGTGAGCTGGGACTGTTCCAGTGGGACTTGAGTTGGAGGAGGGTGAGTTTCTCTTGCTCCGGCGATGCGGCGGTGGCGGTGGAGAGGAGGAGGGGGAGGAGGAGGAGGAGGAGGAGGAGGAGGAAGATGGTGGTGGCCATCCTGAGATGGGGGAAGAGTGCGTGTGAATGTGTAGAAGGGTGCAATGGGATTTATATCACTATACGTAATGGACTGTTGACTGAAAGTGATTCATCATCTCCTTTACCTGTTCTGGCGAATTTTCCAACAGTTTGGGAGCCGCTCGATCACAATCTGGCGGTGCAAACGGGTGCACGGTTGTGATTGGCCTCACGGTGAGCGCCATCGAGCGGTTGCCGCTGTTACAGCACTGTGTACAGCAGGGGATCCACTCAATTGGGGGTCGCTTGATTCAGTTGAATCATCTAATACATTTAGCATTTGATCAAGAACCAACGGTGAGGATCCTTTTTACGACCAGATCCTCTGTTCTGTCCCCCCTTATTTAGAAATTTTTTAAGTCAATTTCCCACCGTGTATACTTTATCTACGAATATTATTCTATTCACTTATAAAAATCCAATTAAGACCAACTTTTTACAATTATTTTATGTAAACGTAAAAAAATCGACTTGTTTTTAAAATGATTTATTTTTATGTTTATTGATGTTGATTACTTTGATTTTAAGATAAAGTAATTTATATATATTTAATTGTATGGTTGAAAATTCCCTACTATTTTAAAAAGGGTTTAATGTGCTCATAGGAGGAGCTAACTTCGCTTCCCTGTCACAGTTTTCCCATTTTGTATTTTTTTGAAAATTATTTTCGTGAAATTTCATCACTATATCTCTATATTAAGTCATTCAAATTTCATGCGAAATAGAGACTCTTACGATCTCCATCTAGACAGTCATTTTTTGATGGTAACAGAATTGCTAAAATCAACCCCATCTGGATGGATGCCATAAGAATCTTTGTTTCACACGAAATTTAAATGATATAATATATAAATATATTGAGAAAAATTCACAGAAGAAATTTTTTAAAAAATAAAAAGAATAGGAAAAGTGGGATGGGGGTCAACTTAGTCCCCATTTTTTCCTTTTAAAAATAGAGGGAAAAGATGTCCCGTATCTGCTCGGTCTTTCCAAAGAGAACGGGTACTACTCGTTGTGGCTTTGGGATTCAACAACAGGGAATGTTGTAACTTTTTTTTCAAATCGTTTAAAAGATCCAACCGTATTGGTGGAGTGTATGTTTATTGTTCTACATATCTATCGAATTTTGTGTTGTCTTTTTCGTTGACCTGCAAGATAAAATAGCTACGAAACTCAGATTAAAATGAAAATTAGTGAATATGTAGAACAATGACCATACATTCAATCTATATCACTTGGATTTTTGAAACGATTTTCTCAAAAAAAATTACATCATGCCATGCTGTAGAATACTCTAAAAAAGAGGATGTGCTTCTCCAGCTTTGGAAGGTTTTTGATGCAAAAGTTTTATTTACAATCAATATACCCACATGTATGACATATAATTTTTATAGATTATTGATGAGCCGAGAATGCGATACGATAGAGATGGAATAAATATGCAATGGTCATTGTTCTCAACCAATCGATTCGGTCTACGAGAAAAATATTTATAAACTACTTAATGAAAGATAAATCAATGAAAAACAAGCCAAGAAATGTAAGTGATTTTCGCTATTCAATTTATCTGCTATAGCGACCAAGGTCGAACACAAGGAGCACGATTTAAAAACTTAGCAGTCAAATTTCGAAGATAAAATTTATATTGGTTTTTTATTTTTCAATTTTTTTAATTTTCAAATGAGGAACAAATCACAAGAGAATAAAAATACACACACCAATCTTTTTTTTATTTTTTTAAAATATTCAAAAATATTCAGAAACTTACAGAAAATGTATTTTTAGGTTTTACAGGCTTTAAAATATTTTTTTATAATTTTTCCAATTTTTTTAATATTTTTGTGATTTTATAAAAATCAAAATTGTCAAACAAGGTAAACAATGCACAGTCAAGAGTATTTTGCACCTAAAAAATACTTTAAGACTCAAAAATCAAGAAACTTATTTTTATGCTAAATTATAAATACATATCTACACAAAAAATCGAAATCACAATTTTTTTGATTTTTCGAAAATTCTGTACAATTTTTATATGATTTTTAGTTGTTTGCATTTTTTGAGGTTTTAGAAATGTTTATTGCGTGAAATCTGGATAGAAATTAAAGGAGAATAAAATACACCTACAGTAATTTGCTTCGGGATTTTTAGAAAAATTTTCAATTTTTTATGATTTTTCTAAGTTCAAGTAGAGAAAAGATACTATTTTTTATTTTTTTTAAAATATCAAATGATGATGAAATACAATGAAAATTTTATAATAATCAAGAACATGGAAGGAGCATACGTAAATTTTAATAAAACTTTTAGAGCAATAAAAACATTTATTTAAGCAAGGAGAACATGCAAAATTAAAGTCTGGAAATTACCGGGCGGCGCTTCATTGATGGGTGGCGGTGCTCCGCCGTCGCGGAGCTACAGGCGGAGGTGGCGTTAGGCGCAGGAGGTGCGCTGCAGCACACCACGAAGTAGCTCATGGGCGAAGCGCTGCTGCGCACCGCGAGGAACCCGTTGGCGGGCGGAACACTGTGGCGCACCGCGCGTGGTCGAGAAGAAGGAGGACTACAACGACGAATGGTCGTCGAGAAGCGTGCAGCTGCGCGGCGGAGTGGCGGTTGGGACCTCGGAGGCTGGTGGCACAGATGGCCACGGTTTTGGCTGAGTGGCGACGCCACGCGACGTCGGCGGAGGCATCGCCGCGGAGGGCCCCGGAGGCAGAGCGCTCGGACGTGCCGCTGGAGGCACGCTGCGTGTTGTTGAATTTTTTATTTTTTTTATTTTTATATGTAAAAAGAAATAATAAAGTTTTTTATTATTTAACAGGAAATGTAAAAAAGAAAATATAATTTTTTTATATATATTTTTATATTTTTATTTTTTTAATTTTCCTACAAAACAAATGTGAGAGATAAAAACAATGATTGTTTTTTATTTTATTTTATTTATTTATTTATAAACAAATGAGGATGCGAACGGTTTCGGATTGTGGTGAAGCGGGAGACAGATCCAGATCTCCGACCGTCGTACGTGGTCGGAGGTGATAGGTTGTGCGAGGTAGAATAAGAAAATGATGAGATCGAGAAATTGAGGTGAAAATCGGATTTGGATGACGAGTGTGATATGGTTTTTTTAGGATTTAAGATCTAAATTTTGATGACATCTACGCAGAAATTAAATCTAAAATTTATCTAGGAAAAACGACGGAAAATAAATTTGGATGTCAACTCAAAATCGGATACACCGTAATGGCCTCGATGAGGACTGAATCGCTACCACCAGATGGCTCGAAGGCTGAGCACTCTTCTTCGACAAGATTGCTCTCGGAGATCGGCTCCTCTCCACCAAAGATTGATCCCAGACAAATGATGGAGGAGGGGCCACATAAAAAGAGAAGAAAAATAATAAAGGATAGAATGAACAAATAAGGCATGTTTTTATTAGTTAACTAAATAATTAATTTAATTAATTAAAAACGAATTTATGAAAATAAAATAAATAAAAAATAAATTTAAAAAAATAGTTAGCCACCTTAATGGTTGTTATTTGAGGTATAGAATTATACTTTTATATATAAGTTATGTTTTCAAATCAAACAATGAATAAATTAAATAATTAAATTCAAATTTCGTAATTAAATTATTTTAATTAATTAAGGTTAGATAATTATTTTTTTGATGATTTTTATGTAAGGAAATTAATTGTATACAAATATTATATACATATAGGATATTATATGCATGTACAAATAAGGAAATAATAATATTTTTTATTTTATTTATTTTATTTTTTTATTTTTAATGATGAAGATAATATTTATAACCATTGACATTATGTATAAAAAATAAACGTGAAAAAAATATATACAATAAGTAATTAGTAAAACTGCACAAACCACCCTAGAAAACCGACTTTTCACCTGTAACTCCAAAAAGTATGAAACCATAACCATCTGAAAGATAATTTAATTTAGAACACAATGGAAGTGAGTTATATTCAATTTGAGTTTGTATGGAGCTGGAATTGGCTTTTTAGTTGTTACTTTACAGCTTTTTCTGAGTGCGGTTAACTGTAATCTGTACATTATTTTATTTTACAATTATTTTTATTATTTACAAAACATTTTTATTTACAACTTTTGTTTGGAAAAATATTTAGTTTGAGATCAATTTATGTACAAATAAAATAGTATAAAGTTTATACAAATATACAGGGAAAAATTTACAAACTCTTTTTGCATTTTGAATTAAAGATCCTATCTCCCCTACTTTATTCCTGGTCGATCAGGTCAAGTCTTGACCATCTCTCGAGGTTCGGGTCAATCTGCATTTATTTTATAAATACATCCTTTATTTTTCTTTTATTTTTCTTTTCTTATTTATGCATTTATTTTGAATATAAAAAGGGTTGAAAATGCATATTTAACAAATACATGTAAAATGGAAATTTCATGAAATTGGTAGGTATTTACAGGTGTTTGTCCAAGGAAATGAAACTAAAATAAAAGAATAAAAATGATGAATCGTGGATTCATCAATTATTGACCAAAGATTCATTCTTCATAGATGGGTATACATGTAATAATTTATTCTGATATATATTTTTTCAAGGTTAACTATGGTAAGAACAATATTAAAGGATACACCTAGGTGTGCATGTTGGGTAATCTTTGCAAAATTCCATATCTAGAGATTTAAAGCCCATGTTTATTATATTTGAATGATGATGCTTTTAATTGTGAATCATTGTATAATATGGCTTTTATCACTTGTGCCCTTCTTAACTTCTGCAACATCAGTTATGTCCCTCTCTTTTTTGGAATATAAGTTGTGCCACTACTTTCTTAGATTAATTTTCTAGAAGTAATTAGAAATTAAATGATTACAATATTTATTCATATATAATGGTAGAAAATGTTTGTAGAGTTTTACTCGAAATAAACTATCATGTTATTCTATTGAAAGATTTGATATTTTAAACGATTATTTCATTGATATATAAATACATACTTACATATATGTATCCGATTTTATCGGTTCAAAAAAATGGTTCGATTGGCTAGGCCAGTAAATTAAGATTAGCCCAGTTTTTTCTAAATCGATAAGAATGATGACATCATATTGACATCAACATCGGTTCGACCGGTTTGGACCGACAGTCTGACCCGGTTGGACCAAACCAAAGACTAACCGGTTCAATGTCCGATCCGATTTTTAAAACCTTGGACTATTCTGACCTAAATATAACCAAAGGCAAGTCTTAGCATCCATAAAATTTTTAATTATTTCAATAGCATGACAACGTAATTGTTAAATGAAAAGAAGACTTAGACCATCTTGAGATTAGAGATAACTAGGGTGCATACCCGCAATTCGTGGCATGAGTATTTTTTCAAGATAATGTAATAGAATATATTGGGATCATAATATGTGAAGTATGGACATATTGCGAAGAAATTTTAATGATATGGAAGGTATGCTTTCCAAATAGCATGCTTTATTTTCTTGATTTAAAAGATAATGTTATATACAATAAATAGTAGACAACTAATCAAAATAAAAATTCAATTTAAGAAGGGGAGGAGGTGAAATTTTGGTAGAAAAAAGTGTATCTATTTTTTATTAGTGCCGGTCACATCATAGTTGGTATTTATTATATTTATAATATATTATGATTTAAAAAAGCAAACTTTGTTGTATTTTTTATAATTTCTCTTACATATATCATAATATTAGTAAAATTTTAATTTTCATTTTTTGTCTTATATTTAGATTTATAATATATATATATATATTACTATTATGTGTTAAACATACAAATATATTCATATAACTTATTTTATACATCCCACTGTTTAAATTTAGTTATTTATGAATTTATATTTTACTTTATATTTTTATTTTTTATGTTATTTTAGTTTAACCGTACATATAAATTATATATTTATATATATATATATATTCATATTACATCTAATATTTTTGTTTTAATTTAATTTTATTTTTATTTATTTATTTTGTTATATTTGTTTAGTAATTTCTCATTTTAAAAAAGTTTTACTATTCAAAAGTATATGACTGTAACACCTAATAATTTTTATTATAGCTATCGAAATGCTTAAAAATTATGAAAAAAATTATTTTTATACCTTTATATATTTTAATATTTTTATTAATTTCTTATTTTTAAAAAAGTTAGTTTGATATTTCTAAAAATATCAAAATAAATGATAAGTTAAATAAAACGAGGACTTGAAGTAAATAGAATCTTAGAATATCAGATAAATTTTGAGGAAATAATGAAGTTAAATAACATGAAAGAATAAATAATGAAAGACCTAGAATAATTTGTTGGAACGAATCTATTTTAACTCATGTATTTACGAAACAATCCATAAACTTTAACTATGTACTAAACTTTTAAATATTCGATAATTAAATATAGAATATTATAATAATAAAATAGTTATGTATTATAGATGTTTTAGAACTTATTATAATATATTAATCATGAGTTACTACGGAGGATTCATTTGATATAAAAATCTACTACTTAAAAAGTATTACATATGAATGATATCAATATTAGTTTTTTTAAAAAAATATTTATTTATTTTCTAAAATAGTAGCAGATTGAAAAGGAAAATAATACTTTTAAAAGGATTTTTTAATAAATATTTCAAATTTTTATAAAATATATTAATAATATATACTTTGGCCTTTATTTAGCTAATATTAATATTTTTTAAATTTAGAAAGAGGAAATTTTTTTAGATATAAAATGTGAATTGATGGAGAGAGGGAGAAATGGAGGGAGGGAGAGAATATGGAGAGAGAGAGAGAGTGTGTGTGTGTGTGTGTGCGTGCGTATGTGTGTGTGATAGAGAGAGGAGTGATGACCGAAAATGTCACTACCGGGCTAAGGTAAAAATAATCAGGGTCGTTGTGACCAGAATAGTGAGGATCAATCAACAAGAAAAATAGACCACCAAAAAAAGTAATTAGACAAAAATCCGAATAGCGGTTTCGCTATTTATTTAACATAGTATAGAGACCAGGATTGGACACAAGGATCACGGATTGGCCAATTGGCCTACGAAGTAGTCAGAAATGAATAAAATAAGAAAATATTTTTTGTTGGATTTTATGTATTTTAAATTTATTTTGTATTTTTCAATTATAGAGAAAATGTAGAAAAAAGGCTAAAAGGAACACACCCAACAAATTATTAAACACATCAAAACAAATCCAAAAATTATAATAAAAATATTTTTTGGGTTTTGTGATTTTTTTGATTTTGTGATTTTTTAAGTGTTTTTGGTAATTTTCTCAGATTTTTATATTTTTTGTTAATTTTATAAAAATGAAATAAGTAAGAAAATGTGCAGCCAGATTTGAAAGGTTATTTAAAAATAGATAAATAATCTCTAAAAATCAGGAGACAACTTTATATCAAACTACAAATAAAAACTAAGCTACATGAGAAGAAATTGCATTTTTTATCTTTTTTATTTTTTTTGCTGATTTTTCTAAGGTTTTTAAGGTTTTTTTTAATTTTTAGGTGTTTTATAAATCAAAACTCAGTAAAAATTGGACCGAAGCAAGTAAACACTAAACAAACAATACCTAATTTTTTTAGAATGGGGGGGGGGGGGTTAATATTTTTAGTTGATTTTCTAATTCAAACAGTGTCAAAAATATAGGTTTTTGAATTTTTAAAAATAGAAAATAGCAACAAAAATGTTACAAAAAATTAGTGAAATTTTTACGCAGTGGTAGGAGCCAGGTTTCAAATTTTCACAATTTTTGGAGTTGATTTGATATTTTATTCAACAAATAAACAAGACGCATCACATAGGGACCTAAATGTAAGAAAAACAAGTTCGAAGGGATAAAATGGAACACATCCAGAAAGTATAGGGGGCTTAGTGTAAAAAGCACATCAAATTCGACACATGCTTTAATCTACCACGTAAAGGGGCATATATGCAAATATTAAAACAAAACATTCATTTCATAATAGTCAACAAACCCCAAGCCCATACATGCAATTTTCCCAAAACATCTCATGTCGAAGCACGTACTTCACAATTGGAGGGACTAAAATGCAAATACTAAAAACTCGAAGGTCCACAGTACAATTATTCTAAAATAAAAACAAATACACTTAATATTTATAGGACTAAACTATAAATATGAAAGAGAGAGGGGCCTAAGTGATAATTGCCCCTTTTTAAGATCCGACGGCTGGAAGGGGATCCACTTAAGATCCAATGGTGAAGAGCGGCTGGTACCCCTTCGTCGATGGACGTCCGAGATCAGATCCTGAGCGAGATCCGATGATCGAGGCTTCCCGGTGGATGGAGGGCGGAGATTAGAACTGGGGCCACGCCTTATCAGACGGTGGAGGATGCTCCTGAAAGAACCGCGAAGAACTCGCCACCGGCGAGCTTCGCGTGATAAATACGAGCTACTGGAGGGTCCTCCGACACTGCTAGGTTGGGCGAAATGGTCCTGACGACGTTCCGCAGCGGCTGGTTCGGAGTTGGAGCGTCTAGAGTGCTCCGGCAAAGAACCGAACCTGGAGCTTCCCGTGCCTCCGAGTTGGACCTCCATATGAGGCCTCTTTGACGCTTTTAACTGCACAGGTGAACCACTGGGTTGAGGGCAAAATGCCTCGACCCGTTAGAGCGCGAGAGGGGTGAAGGATGAGGCGATGCGTGACTCTCCGGTGAGGCGACGGTGGAGAGGAGTCGCTACCCTGTTCCGGGGAGAACCAGGGGGATGGCTGGGCATAGAAGGTGGATAAGAGTGTCGCGGAGGTGAAGGGGTGATCAGAAGGGCAAATGGGTAGTCGGAGTGCGATGAACGGATCGATGGAAGGTTACTGGCCGGAAATCGAAAAAAGCAAAATCAAAGTGGAACTAGAAGTGATCTAGACTACCTGGTGGATGCATTCGTCTGGGATGGAGGTGTTGGACCTCCGGGGGTCATGTCCTCGATGGATCGGCGTGTCCAGAGGCTGAGCGCACCTCATGACGGAGCACGGCGGTGGAAATCGTCGGATCTGAGGTTCCTGGCTGCTCGTCCCTCACTGCAACTCTCTCTCTCACGGCTGTCACTCAGGTGAAAGAGAGGAGCTCATCGGAGGCGAGTCGGAAAGCCAAAGATGCGGAAGAGGTGCGGCTGCGATGAGCTAAATACTGGAGGAGGTCCGACAAAGGAGGAGATCGGGCGTGCATTCAGAAGATCGGACCCCTAAGAAAGATGTCGGGCGTGAATCACGGATATGATGTTGATAATCAGGACACGGGGTTTGAGGAGATGATGATCGGATCAGTGCGGGAGAAATCGGTGAAAACGGGTCAGCACGAGGATCCGCCTAGAAGTGGTCCAGGGGGAGAGTTGACCGGGGGTCAACAATCCCCCATGGACCAATCAAGTTATTTTATTTATAAATTATTTGTAAATTCATTTTAAAATAATAAATGATTTTATTTCGAAATATTTACAACATGAAAAATGTTTATTATTTTCAAATTATTTTTTTGTGATATTTATTTATTTTTTTGAAAAATAAATTAATGTATATACATAATATATTATTATATATAGGTATAAATACCTAGGTAATTTTTATTTTTATTAGTTTATTTTTGTACAATTATCCCCATTTTATATTTTTTTTATTTACAACATAAAATTAGGGATATAAAATAATTTTTATTTGATTTTTATTGTGTATTTAAAAGGGAAAATAAATAGGTGAATGTTCATATATGCATGGTATATACAAGGGTGAGAGAGAATTTATTTTCTTTTTCTTTTTATTTTTCTCATTTTTATTTTATCTTTATAAACATATACACATTATAAGGAACACATAAATATTTTTATTTGATGAAAAATAAAATATGTACATGAAAGGGGGAATATGTGTACAATGATGAATGGCCATGTCTCTCTCTACTTGTTTTATTTTGCGGTCAGGCCAATGCATGGCCCTCCCTTGGGTTCGGGTCACTCAATATTTATTCTAAATATTTCCCTCTTTTTCTTTATTTCTTTATTCCTTTATTTTTGCACAAAAACATGCTAATTATTCTTATTTACGCAAAGCATGCAAGTTGACAATTTATTATATTTACAAATATCTACATGGTATTTTGCAAAGAATTTTAGCTAAAATAAAGGAATAAAGAGTGATGAATGGGGATTCATAAAGGAGAGAGAATAAGAGAGAGAAATAGAAAGAGGCAGGAGTGTGGGGGAGAGAATATGAGGAGAGAGCAAGTGGGGGAGAGAGAAAGTGAAAAGAGAAAGAGGGAAGAGAGAGAGAAAGAGGAGAGAGAGGGGGGGGGACATTGTGTGGTGTAGGAGAATGGGAGGGGGGAATATAGGGATGTGCTACATGTCAGTAGAAGGTAGAGGCTACGGAAAATCCCACTGTTAGATAGAGTTATAGATATAACATATGCAACTGTCCATTAAACAATAAACGCATCACTTTTTAGGCAGATGGGCCAAAGAATGTGATTACTCATTAGAGATTTCAATAATCACTTGAATGTTTAACAAAAGATAAAAAATGTATATAAAGATATAACAGATGATGTAATATTTATTTAACATTTATCCTGTGACATGTTATCCTAGGTTAGAATCCTTTTATTTGAGAATAAGAGAACAATATAATGCATCCAAACTAAACCATGTTTGGATGCGAGGTAACAATTAAGGAACTTTATCTTCGTTATATCCAGATAAGTGGTCGCATCGTACTTACATCATCTATTATATCTTTGTGTACGGTATTTATGTCTTTATTATTCCTTAACGAATCTAGTAAGAATAAGAGATAAAAATCAATTATCTCTTATTTATCTTAAAACTTATCCCTCAATCGAGTGTGCCCTATTCTTTTCCCCCTTATGGATTCCTAGCTCTGCCCTTGAACCATAAGCCATGTTTACTAGGGTATGTTGACTTTGAGTCCTTGCCATAATGTATTTTCCAAAAATATGTGTTTAGGGTTTTTATTAATTGTGACCCTCAAGATATTGCAATATCAGTTATGCCGATTCCATTAGTGACCCTATTTCTTGTTGTTCTATCACTTATGAGCCCTTCCGTTAATTTAGTCATCAATGAGTTTAACGTAACCATGATTTTTTCAAATCACAATGCGGTTAAGAGATGTATAACTAACCAAATAACTCCCCCCCACGATCCTCCTCTGACCCGTCCTCCCTCAGCCCACCACCACCTCCTGTAACCAGCACCACCCCATCCTCCTCCAGCCCCCACCTCCGTCGCCCCTACCAATCTGGCACCTCCTCCAGTGCCTTCCTCCTCTATCGCTCCCCACGTCTCCACCCCCTCCCCCTCCCACTCACCTCCGCTGCCTCCCACCTCCTTTGAACCCCTCCCTTTGTTGACCCAAACCCTTCAAGAAATTCTGAGGACCACCCTCCTCCCACGTTGACCCAACATATCCAGGACTTGGTGGTGACCTGGACACCGATTGACAATCCAATGAGGAGCTCAGATCTTTGCAGACCTACCTCCTCATGTCACTGACCCAACGGATACCAAACTTGGTGGCCACTTGGACTAGGTCCCTATAGCCTTTATCTTCAAGTGATCCGCCAGCTTTAAGGCCCCCTTGCCGATGACATTTTTAGGTGTGACCCCTTGAAGAAGATGACGACCTTCCCCTCCTATATGGCATGATCCTAGGAGAGGAACTCTATCTCGCTCGTTATACCATGTCCTCATGTTGCTGTTGAGATATTACGTCACACGCCCAAACGGCTAGAGGTGTTAATCAGGAGCCCCACCATGCTTGATACCCTCCGACGAGAACAACCAAACTCGGTACGCCACCCCCTTTTTCATCTTTTTCTCTTTCTTTTTTCTCTTAAACCCATGCTCTACTATTTCCCTCAATCCTTCTTCATTCTTCTCTGATTAAGCCCATCCCGACTGGCTATCATCCTCACTTCCTCTTCCTTTCTACATCCTCTTTATCTCTTTATACCTTCCCTCTTCAGCCAAGGGCTAAGGACGACCACAGTTAAAGATAAGAACCCCTCACACAGAAAGGATCTTTGCACCAAACACCACTTGAGTTTTCCCAAGCTCCTAAGGAGGGGTGATAGAGGAGGATGGGGTAGAGGAGGATGGAGGCAAAGGAGGGGAGCAGAGGAGGAGTGGGCGATGGAGGAGGAGGGGGGGCCTTTTTAACTCTTTTTATCTAATTCCCATTGTGTCTCTGAAATTAACATCTATTTGCATTGGTGAATGACAATTAATCCAAAAGGCATAAGCGATCAATGTGGAAGAAGTCAAGAGCACAACTAATATTCCAAAAAAGGAGGGCATAATTGATATTTCAATATCTCCTCGGGGAACAACTAATAAAAGCTCTATATCTGTTATGTGTGTATGTTTGTGTTATGAAATGAGAGAGAGGGATCAAATCCAATCTGATTTAGATGGATAACAAAGATCATGCTTTTCCTTGTATAAATTAACAGCATTTGCATGTGACTTAGGAGTAAAATTACGTTGTTATCTCCCTCAAGCAAAGCAGTCATTAGCCTCTCAATTCTAAGAATGGAATTTTATCCCTTGATATCGAGGTTTGCCAGTTCGCAGCTGCAAGGTCTTCGTTGGTTTGACATCTAAAATCCAATGACTAGTCAGTGATGCGTGTGGTGGGAGCTACTTAAACAATGATCTCGTCTTAGCATGGATCAACTTTGAGGAGATTGCAAAGATTTCTACAATTCTTTCTACTATTGTGGCATAGAAAATATGTTTGTGTGTGCATACGTGCATGCTAATTAGATTAATTCAAAAAGAGGTGAGTAATCGTAGTATCTTAGATCTATAACTATAGAAGAACACCCTCCTCCAACCAAAAATGTCTCATTGGGTTGGGTTCTTCATCGACCTTTATTTAACCAACCCATCCTCGACCAGTCCCAGATAGACATAACTTTTCCCAGACATTACGTTATTGTGCCACTCATATATGGATGCATATGATTTCGAGCAACCAAATGTACAAGGAAGGAGGAGTATATAGCCATTGTCGATAGAGAAGAATCACAACGATTATGAAGGTGACAATCTTAGACAGGGCGACCTAGTGGACCAACACCATCTTCTTCTATTTTTGATAAATAACCACATGCTATTGTGAATTTTGTAAGAATACAAAGGCACTAGTGTTATTGCAAAAAAGATAGAGATATAACTATAATTGTAAAATCTCTAAGGGTGGACAAGTATAAAAAATCTGGGATTTTATCAGTTGTGCCCCTCCGAGATATCGCAATATCAGTTATGCTCCTATCTTTTTGGTAATATCAGTTGTACCCCCGACTTCTTGCCAATATTTCACTTGTGCCCCTCAGAGGGGCATAACTGATAATAATCTTTTATCAGTTATGCCCCTCTGAGGGGCACAAATGAAATATTGGCAAGAAGTCGGGGGCGCAACTGATATTACCAAAAAGATAGGGGCATAACTGATATTGCGATATCTCGGAGGGGCACAACTGATAAAAACCCAAAATCCTAACATATCTGATATATACTTTCAATCTTTTTGTTTAATTGATTATTTGCATATTTTGTCTATATATTTTTGTTGATTCTAGAATATATCAAGGTTGAAGAAATCAGTAGTTGGTAATGATGAATCTTTATTTTATCACCTTTATTCTATCATTTTGGCCTTAAAAACCCTAGTAAATGCGTGTAAATAAGCTTAATTTAGACATTTCATCATTCGTGCATCATTGTGTAAATATTGTATAAAATGCAGGTTTTAAAGTCAAAATTATAGAATAAAGAAAAGAAAAGGAATAAAATATTGCAAATATTTAATGACCCGAAACCCCAAGACCTGAGCATCTTGATGACTAGGTCAACAAGGAATAAAGCAGGGGAGATAAGGGCCTAGAAATCAATAAAAATCCTTTTTATTTAATTCATTCTTTATTTATTTTGGGACCTATTTTTAGTTCTACTTTTTATACTTCAAATAAAGAAACTTTGAAGATGAAAGTTATATATAATTAAATATAAAAATACAAAATTATTTCATACAAAAATAATATATAGTGTACAAAATATACTCAGAATAAGATTCCAAAATCCCAACTTCCCGGACTCATATATCTCAAATAAAAACTCAAAATGTATCAAAATCACCTTTAATTGTATATAACTTTTAGTAAGCTATTTAATGAAAGTGGTTTCATAATTTTTTGTGGTTACGGTTTGAAAGTTAGGTTTTTGACCCTTATTGTATACTTATACCGATTAAAATATTCATTTTATTTATCATTATTTTTGTAATTTATATTTTTTATAATTTTTTAAATATTATTTATATTATATGTGTATATTAAAACTGGAATAAATTATCAAGAAAACCTTAAAATAAAATACTTGTATAAAATACATAGATGAATTGCCTATACTTGTACCTATATAGTTTATACATCTATTTATTTAATTGTATATAATACATCAGAAAAATAAAATAAAAATATATTAAAGTGTATAAAATTAAGTTACAAATATATAAAATAATAAACAAAATTAATAAAATTAAATATATAAAATAAAAATAAAACATTAAATATGTAGAAGAATATACTTTTATAAAACACATAAAAGGTAACTTATAATTTTAAACTTAGAAATAAATAAATAAATATAAGAATAAAATACTTTAGAAAATAACAAATATTTTTCATTTTAATAACCTAAAATTAATAAAATCATTTATTATTTTAACTGATTTTATAATTGTTTTTGCCAAGGATTTTTCTGCTTGGTCCACGTGGACCAACCAGAATCGTCTGTTGGTTGACCTCGGTCAACTCTCTGGCCGAGGTCTGTCTTGTGTTAGAATTGTGTTTTTGGCCATTTTCGATTTTTTTGAGGTTGTTTCTTTCACCAAATCATGATGGTATCTTCACAACTTTTTCTCCCTGTCGATCGATGATACACGCCCAGGGTTCGTCTCGATCTTTGCATCGCTGCATTGTCTGTCACGACTCGTTCTTCTCACCCTATCACACATCATGTACAAAATGGCACTGGATCTTCCATTTCAATTTTGAACCCCTTTTGACTCCTCTCTCTCGCTCCTGATGCGCAAAATGGCTAGAGGATTGTGAGATGATCCTCGCCCACCCTTCAGTTTATCGAAGAGTAGAAACTAGGGCGGCTTCCACCATATTCGACCAAGGCTGGTTGTCGAGGTTAGTATCTCTGGTTTTTGACCATCAAGGTTCTATTTTCTTTAGACTTTAGATAGACATTGTCATAGGTTTTTATTCAGTGCTTTTATGTCGTATTTTAATCACGTAGATATAGGCTAAAACATCCTCACCGGAGATTCGCTCCGATTGCCGTCCATTTTACCACGTCGCCCCATCTCCGCCCATTTCGCCCCCCATACTTAGGACAAAGTACATCCTAAGTACAGAAAACTGACACAAAGGAATGGTACCTTTTATTTAGATAAAGAAATATGAAAAAGAAAAGAAGAAAAGAAGAAAAGAAGAAAAGATAGATATATACAGATAGATGAAAAGATCGTGGGGGAATATATGCATCACTCCCCCTGTACTTAGGGTGAGATATCCCTAAGTATAGGAAACAACAGGAGTGAGGGGAGGGGTGCGAGCGGTGGAGGGAGGTGGCCGGAGGTCGAGAGGTACTGGAAAGGGGGGGCCTGAGGTTGGGGCGATGTTGGGAAGGTAGGGTCAGTGTGGTGTAGAGGTCGGGGCGAAGGTGGGAGGGGTGGGCGGAATTGGGGAGGTGGGATTGGATGGTGTTAAGATATTTACTATTTTTAGTATTATCTTTTTGTAATTTTCTATTTTTCTTTTCTTCTTTCTCTAATTTGGCCCAATGAGTTCTTTATATAAGGGAACCCTGGATCTATCTTTTAAAAGAACGTTCGGAGATTAATAATGCTAGAACATAGGAATGTGGAAGCGATTTGACAAACAAAGCATAAAAATAGAAAAATAAACTTTGAATACAAGATTTTTATGTGGAACCCTACTCCCTAAGGAGCTGGATCATGTAGATCATGTAACCAATTAGTGATCTAGATCACATCTAATCAAATATTGGTTAAGGGAAATGTCATTTAAGGAAATAATTATCATCAAATATTTCTCAAATATTTATGCACGATTATTCCAGGAAATTAGGGTTCCGCAAGAGTCGTGGATCCTAGGAGAAGGCTTGGGCGAAAATTTAGAGCCAGATGTGACTGAGTTCGGTCGGGGAAATGCAGAGAAATGGCTCCGACGAACATGATATGGGTCCGACCCGGGATGGGGGCGGCGTTAACCACAGGTCAACAAATGCTACCAAAAACTCAAACCCTAGTTCTAGGATTCTCGGACTAAAACCCTCATATCATCCCCATCTAGTGTCTGTTTTGATCCTACTCACATATGAACTAAGGTACATTCAATTACTTCAAAACAAGACCAAGTTCAAGAGGTCATAGGAGTCTCTGTTTCTGACGAAATTTGAATGGCATATTGGAGGGATATATAGATGAATACACATGGTGGTATTTTTCAAAAAGGTAAAAAAATGTGGAAGTTATAAGCACCGGTGCATGTAGGGTGGGGGGCGGTAACGCCCCGCCTTGGCGGTAACGCTTCTCAACACCCAAACATAGTGCCATACCTAAAACTCACGAAGTGTGGGTGTGGTTTATAAGTGATGGGGACTACTACTTGACAACTTGGTCTTATGAATTTTGGGTGGTTGTCAATGAGTCCATTTGGGCTCGAACCCAACAAGTTATCAGGGTCAGTTTTCCTCGATAACGGACCGGGGACATAAGCTCGGGACGTTACAAATGTTATCAGAGCCAAATTATCTCTGATAGTGGAAAGGGCTACCCGAGAGATGGAGCTGCCCCTACAAAGTGGTTGGAGGAAATGGCTACCCGGAGCGTGCATCCGCCACTATCACTGGGATATTGGAGCATGTTATTTCCCCGTTGCAGTTGGCTTTTGTTCCGGCAAGACAGATTACAGATAGTTTGGCAATGGCAACGGAGATTATAATGAATTGGAGAAGAAGGGAAGCTAAGGGTCTCCTTTGGAAGATCAACTTCTCAAAGGCCTCGATACGGTCCACCGACGTTTCCTATAGGTGGCGATGCACAGACAAGGTTAACGGTGGTTTCCATCCTTTTCCCTCATGCCGTTTCCACCAATTTTCCATTTACAAAACCATCTTTCTTTAGGTGGTTTCCATAAAGAATAACCACCATTAACTGTGGTTTCCATCTTTTTCCCTCATGTCGTTTCCTTGAAGGGGTACCATAGATGTCATTTATGTGATCCTCCATATCATGTTCGAACTTTAATTAATTACTATAGATAATATTTACATAATTAATTCTACTAAGGAAAATATTACTCTATTCATAATAGAGTATATAATTGGATATAATTTATTTAATCACCTATGTTCGAGTTCGGTTCGATAAGGAAGTTCGAGTTCGAGTTCGAGTTCGGTTCGATAAATGTTCGATAGGATATGCTCAAGTTTGAGTTCGTTTAGAAAATAAACGTTTGAGTTCAGTTCGATAACAGTTCTTTAACAATTTAAATTAACTATATATATATATATATATGAGGAAATGGAGCCTACTTTGTGAAGTAGGTAACCTTACTTACTTCACATCCAATTTTTGCAATTTTTTATTTTTTTTTGAAAAATACCACCGTGGATTTTCATAATTATATCCCTCTAATATGTCATTTAAATTTCATCAGAAACGGAAACTCAACTTTCAAACCGTAGCTCCGCCAAATGCGAAACCACCGCCATTAAATAGCTTATTTTGAATTACATACAATTAAAGGTGAGTTTGATGCATTTGGAGTTTTTAATTGCGAGATACAGGTCTGGGAAGTTGGGATTCTGGAATCTTATTCAGATCATATCTTTTTATCTGTGTACTATTTTTGTGTGAAATCAATTTTGTATTTCTCTATATTTAATTAATTACAACATTCATGTTCAAAGTTTTTTTATTTGAGGTATAAAAAGTGGAACCAAGGAGGGTTGCGGCAATTTGGCCACGACCCTCTTAACCATTTTTTTGCAGGTCTAGCACCTTAGCTTGCACCTGGGGCACATTTTTGGAGGAGGCGGAGGTCACCACGTCGGTGGTTCTTCCCTGTTCCTCCTTCTAGGCCCTCCACCGTCAGATATGGTCGTGTTCTTCCCACGCTACAACAACCACTGGATCATCCTCGTCCGCCAGCCTTCAGATCCTCGTGGAACATCTAATCTCGGCTGTAGGATTATGAAGCGGTAGCAGACTCCCTCATGCTGCCATGTGTCCTAAGTAAATCATCAAGCGTCAATTGATCCGCCAAACGTTGGGTATTTTGCAGTTTAACCAGCATACATTTTTGTAATTTTTATTTCGTACTAAATCTTTCATTTTCTGTATAAATATTTTTGTAATATTTGCAAAAAGGACCATGTACTAGTTTTATTTGCACTTAGGTCCTTATCCAGGTTAATCGACAGAACTGGGTTATTCTGCAACAAAGACCTTGCGGATTTTGTATTTACTATTAAGTCAGATTTTTGATTAATTAAGTTATAATTTTTAGATAAATTGCGAGAAGACCCCTATATTTTTGTATAATTTCATAAAGGTCCCCGTCAGGCCCACATGCTTGCACACATGCGTCTGGTGATTTTTCCAGTGATAACCTCATATTTGTGTATTTATATTTGGTCCTATAACTTTTTGCATATGTTTAAAATTTCCAGGAAATTTACGCTGTAGCCCATGGATTTCTCTATATTTACAAATATGCCCTTTCTAGTAGTGTAGTTTCTCTTTGTAGATTTCATTTATTTCATGCGTCTATAAAATTCAAAAAAATCTAAAAAAATAGACTTAAGCTCCTGCTGCATTGCACATTCATGCCATCTTTTTATTTCACATTTTGAAATATTTTATTATTTATAAAAATTCGAAAACATTTGTTTTTATCCCTGTTTGCATTAGAAAATACATAAAAATTATAAAACCTTTTTGAAAAACTCTAGAAATATATATATATATATATTATATTTATTTACGTATTTTACATTTAGACCAAAAATCACTAAAAGTTATAAAAGAAAACCATAAAAATTTCAAAACCTCTGAGACCTTTCTAAAAATATTAAAAACTTGTTAAAATCTTAAAAAACTATTTTCTATATGAATTTTCTATATAGTATTATATTTATATAAAAAATTAATTTGGAGAAATTTTGCCTCTATTTTATTTTTTCCTCTCCATTTTAATTTCAAGCATTTATTTTATTCCCATTTTTGAGTATTTTGAATTTTAAAAATACCAAAAAATTTTAAAAAATATAGAAAAATCACAAAAACATCATAAAAATATAAAAAGCACAAAAATATGTTATTTACTGTATTTTGGATAAATTTATCCACTTTTATCTCTCTCTTACCACTCTTGTATATATACTCTTCATATAGTTTTATATAAATTTTAAAATTAAAATAAAATACAATAAAATTATAAAAAATTTAAAAAAAATACAAAATCAAAAAATTAAAATTCGAAATATATAAAAAAATCAAAATCAAATAAAAAATATAAAATTAAAAACCCACAAAAAATAACACATATAGATAAGTGTATCAAATTCATTTTTGAGCATTCATTGCCTTGATCTACCTCTCATTCTCTGTGTTCGACCTCTACATTACTTGCACTATACACATCTTTCGTAGAGTTATAATAAATTTTAACTCCACACACTTACTTTTATTGCTTGATTTATCTGTTGTGAGTTAATTGTTGTTTTAATCTAGATTTCGTGTGGTCGATTCAACGACTGTGTTCCCGCCTTGTGTGGAGCATAAGACCGCTAGATTTCCGAATTAAACAAATGGCGTCGTTGTCTGGGAATAACAGCGCATAGATCGGATTTTTGTTGATTGTGACTATTTATCAATATTTTTGCATCATTTGTTTGATATTTATTATGAATTTGTCTAATATCCTCTCTTATTTGACTTTTTTACGAGGAACACGGATCGAGGGAGGTGCTCTCTTCTAGGAGTGCCTGCACATTCACGTGAGGCGACTTGAACCTAGCACTAAAGTGAACTTGGAGAGAATTTTGGAGAAAAATTCCTTGTATATTATTTCTTTTAGTTGTGTAATTTAAGAAAGAGAGAGAGACCTTATTTAATTTTTAATAATACAGGTACTATGGACTCTAGACTTTCGGGCCCAATTTCCAAGTGTTTGTGCACTTGGGGGCTCGCCGTAGTTTTATCGGATTTTCTTCGCATTTTTATTTATTTCTCAGTTTTGTTTTATTTTTTTTTTGTGATTGAGCCCTTAGTTGTAGGATCTGCTTTTCGATAGTCTTAATGCCAAACACCTAATACTTTGCATGCTCCTATAGTTGACGTTTGGACTTAGACAAATCTAATTGCTATCTATTGGGGTTTGAGATCGAGCACCGAGAGGTGATATACATCGTTGGCATGATCCGTTATGGCGGACACCGATGCACTTCCTAGACTGGACTTTTGGATCTCACTTCTAGATATATAGCATCTTGTTCTTCACGATAATAGCAGTTACTCGTCCTAGGGTGATTTCATCGGCTTCATTTGCATATAGTGTAGGTTTCAATTCTGCTGAGCATATTCGCATGTAGAGTGCTGGAGGTGATGAACTTCCATTTCATCATCTTTATTCTATCATTTTGGCCTCAAAAACCCTAGTATATGCGTGTAAATGGGCTTAATTCATGCATCTTAGCATTCATGCATGTGTATGTAAATAGTGTAGAAAATGCGGTTTTTAAAGCCAAAATTATAGAATAAAGAAAAAAAAGAAAAATAATAAAATATTGTAAATATTTTATGACCCGAAACCCCGAGACCTAGGTATCTAGATGAATAGGTCGACTAGGAATAAAGTAGGGGAGATAAGGGTCAAAATACCCTTTTATTTAATTCATTCTTTATTTATTTTGGGACCTATTTTTGATTCCACTTCTTATACTTCAAAAAAACTTTGTACATGAAAGTTGTAGAAAATTAAATAAAGAAAAATATAAAATTGATTCCATGCAAAAATAATGTATAGATAAAAAGTTATGACCTGAATAAGTTTCTAAAATCCCAACTTCCCAGACTTGTATCTCTCAAATAAAAACCAGAAATGTATCAAAATCACCTTATGTGTATATGATTTTCAATAAGCTATTTAATGAAGGCGGTTTCATATTTTGTGGAGCTACAGTTTGAAAGTTGAGTATTGGACCCTCTTTGTATACTGATACCGATTAAAATATTCATTTTATTTACTGTTGATTATTTTTGTATTTTTATACTTTTATAATTTTGTAAATATTATGTATAATATACATGTATACTAAAACATGACTAAAAGTACAAAGACACCACAAAAATAAAATACCTGTATATAACACCTAGATGAAATACCTATAAATATACCTATACAATTAATACTTCTATTTTATTAAGTATACAAAATACATCAGAAAAATAGGATAAAAATATACTTAAATGTATAAAAAAGATATAAATTTATAAAATAATAAAATTAAATGTACAAAATAAAATATTAAAATATATAGATACATATACCTATATAGGCCATAAAAGGCAACTTGCATTTTTACATCTCAGAAAAATAAATAAAAATCATAATAAAATACTTTACAAAATAATAAATATTTTTATTTAATATCGTAAAAATAATAAATTCATTTGCTATTTTAAAATGATTTTTGAAATTTTTTTGCCACGGAATTTTCTAGTTGGTCCACGTGGACCAACCAGGAGCTTCCGCTGGTTGACCTCGGTCAACTCTCTGACCGAGGTCTGTACCCGTGTCAGACATGGTTTTTGACTTGGTTTCTCAGATTTTTCGAGGAGCCATCTTTCACCATTTCACGTAACTCTTTTCTTTACTTTTCTTCCTTGGATACTAGTGATTCACGCTGAGGGTCTTCCTTGGGCTGTGGATCATCGATTTCGTCAATCCACCTCGATCTTTCTCGCCTGGTCATCAACCATTCATATAGACCTCCGATTTCCATTTTCAAATTGAACCCCATTTTATCCCATTCTTCTCCACATTCCTTGTGCTACGGCTAGCTGGAGGTGACAGCTCCAGATCCGGCCAACCAAGGCGGAGTATCGATGAGGATTCGGGCGAGTTGCACCACCTCCGGTGAACCCCGCCATCGGGATCTTCCTCAGATGAACTCCACCTTCGAGGGTATCCTTTTTCCCTTATTTTCTTGCACTTTATTGTTCACCTAGTCGTAGGAATCATCCCCTATCGTACACGTCGCGCTTCGTCCATCAGACCACCCTATTCAACCCCTCGCCGGAGCCACCTTCGGCCGAATCTCATTTCCACCTCCACGCGCCTTGCCGCTCCGTTCACTGGACTGAGGCAGTTTGCCCTTGGCCCGGAGTCTCTTTTTGCAGGTCCATGAACAACATAGAAGCCTGGGGGCTCATTTTCGATCCTCGCCAGAGTACCTCAGAACCACCACGTTCTGTCGCGCCCTCGCGAGGACCTCAGCCATTGCCGAGGAGTTTTAGAGCCCCCAAAAGCTAGAGGAGGACTCCAGGAAGCTTGCCGGCCACTTTTGGAGCTCGAACCGTCATCAGAGGTCGGGATCGAGGGCGGGGAAAGTCGCCTAGCCGGAGACTGTTCCCTGTTCTTTGTCCTAAGCCGCCAGCCGTTGGATCAAGGCCGAAGCCCAGATCGCACAACCACCATCGGATCTCTGTGTGCCTCCATCATCGGATCATCCTTTGGAGATCTAATCGAGGCCGTTGAATCCGAATCGGTATCGTGCGTCCCCGTGCCGCCACGTGTCAAGTGGAAGGACCGCAGCCGTTGGATCGCCCAGGCGTGGGTAATTTTGCCTAATACCCTCGCGATTTTTGGATTTACTATTTAGCCCTAGAACTTACATTTGCAGTTTTTAAAGTTTTGTAATAATTGCACTTAGATCCCCGTACTTGTAGTATTTGTACTTGGGTCCTCGGCCACGTCACGTCACGTGCCTGTGCGCATGAGGGGGTGGGCATTTTGTAGGAGACCTCCTGCGGGAGTTTTTATTTTATTCTGGTCTAGAAAACTTTTTATTAAGTGTAATATTTTTGGAAAAATTGCATTCTAGCCTCCGCGTTTTCGAAATATTACGTTTAGGTGCGCGTGACAACGCACGTGGGCTGGGCTTTTTGCAGGAATACCCTTGCATGTATGGCTATTTGTATTCGGTCCTGGAACTTCATTAATTAGTTATATATTTTGGGGGAAAATTGCACTTTGGCCTGGATGTTTTGGATATTTACATACATGCCCTTGCTAGTAGTGTAGTTTCTCTTTGTTGTCTCTATTTATTTCATGCACTATAAAATTCGAAAAATCACCAAAAAAATAGGCAAACACTCTTGTTGCATTGTTCTTTCACTCTATATTTTTATTTTGCATTTTTATTGCATTTTATTATTTACAAAAAATCAAAAACATGCATTTTCAGCACTGTTAGCATTAGAAAATATATAAAAATTATAAATTGTTTTTGAAAAATTCCAAAAAAATCATATTTTGTTTGTTTTTGTGTGTTTTAGCTTCATACCAAAAATCACTAAAACATTCAATTACAAACTCCTAAAAATTATAAAATCCTAAAAATATTTATAAAAATCTTAAAAATTCCACAAAAATCCTAAAATTATAATTGTTGTCTCTAAATTTTCTCCGTTCGATTATATTTACTCTAAAAATTAATTTGAGGAATTTGGACACTGTTTGATATTTTTCATCCTTATTTTAGTTTCGGCCTTCAATTTTATGCAATGTTTTCAGTATTTTTAACTTTAAAAATACCAAAAAAATTAAGAAAAAATTGGAAAATTCACAAAAACATTAGAAAAATATAAAAAGCCTAAAAAGATTTCATTTACTGTATTTTGAGGATTTTTCCCTACATACATTTCTCTCTTATCTCTAGCGTATTTATATTCCTTATAGTTTATATTTTTATTAAAAGAAAAGAAAATATAAAAATACAAAATATAAAAAATACAAAATTAGTAAGTTGAAAATCAAAATACAAAAATATAAAATCAAAAATTAAATAAAAAATATAAAATAAAAAATCCATAAAATGGCACATTTGTCAGCATTTGGTCACATTCACTCTTGAGCACTTATTTTACGATCGATCCTGCTTGTTCCCTGTGTTCGACACTCTACATCACTTGCACTATACACACATTTTGTATAGTTTAATAAATTTTAACTCCACATTTCCTTTCACTGCTTGATTTGATTGTTATGGGTTAATTGTTGATTAACCCGGGTTTCGTGAGCGGTCGCTACAGCGACTTTGTCTCCGCCTTGTGTGAGACATATTTTGACCCTCGCAAAATCTGAGTTATTAGGAGGCAAGGTGAGCATTTATGCTTTAGCATACATCACCGTTTTGTCCCTTGCATTGCTTTTCCGATTCTCCCTATAATTTTGCCAACTTAGGTGCCCTAAAGGAATTGACTCCTTGATAAGCTCGTGCATTCTTATCAAAAATCCAAAAAACTGGTAACTAATAAAATTAGGACTGCTAATATTACTTGACCCTAAAAAAGATCAAAAAGAAAATATTTGTCTTGAGGTGAGTAATCCCCTCATTTTCTTCGTTTTTTCTTGCTCGTGCACACACTAAGGATTAGTGCCAAAATCCCATTTCAGCCCCCTAAGGGACCGTTCGGATTGAGGGGTAAACTCTACCACACTTCTTCTCACTCCTAGTGGGCCCCACCTTTTATCTTTTTTAAAAAATTAAATAAATCTATTTTACATCATCAATCCTATCAAAAAATAGTATATTATACCATCATATCATATTAAAATAATAAACTATTCCACTTATACTCACTTTTCCAAACTTCAATACAATCACATCACAATAACTACACACTTTTTCAAACTTCAATAACACATTTCTAACCTACCCCCAATTTAACCTTCTATCCAAACACCAAAATCCAAAAACGGGTTACCCTCTACCAGTTTAACCCGCCTTAACCCGCTAACCAAACACACCCTAAGTGTTTGTGCAACTTTTAGACTTCTCACCTAACTCTAAAACAGACAAGATAAAAAGATCGACTTTATCGCTCTCTACCGAGTTGAGTAGGTGAATTAAGGGTTTGTATTGTGCGAGTTTGCTTGTGATTGCTTGTGTGTATCCTAGATCGCTTCTACGCATTTGTGACTTCTTCTCATTTCTCTTGACTTGACCTTCATGCTCTCCATATCATTTTACTTTTGTTTCAAGATGGCCGACTGGAGCGTATTTTATCTGGACTTTGCGGATCCCTCGTTCACTCCAACCGGTTCACCTCCTTTATTCCAGGAGGACTTTGCTCCCCTCCTTAACCACTGATTCAGGACTCGGACTTTTATACACATCCACCTCCACCTTCACCTTTCCCTTCACATCCCCACGAGACTGATCTGTTGGAGTCACCTTTCATGGAGTCCACCCTTGAGCACTTGACCCAGATGATGGATCATATGAGATAGAGGATCGATAACGTCACTAGTATAAATAAGAAAGACCATGATTCTCCACCATTTGATGATATGGGTTCACTCGAGGATTTCCATAAAATACAAAAAATGAGAAAATTTTAAAAATCCCAAAAGAGTTCGGGAGACCTTTGGTTGAGTCAGATTGTGAGGAGAGGTACCATCTGCCAGACCCTTCATCCACACATCCATTCACTTCCAGTCCCACCTTTGACCCCAAGGATGCCGCTGTACAGACTGCTCTTGGCATTCCTCGTGTATATACTGATTCTGACTTCCTCCCTTGTATGGAGGAGGTCCAAGAATTCAAAAAAGTATTGATTGAACCCGAAGTGGTGGCCACCATTCATGAGATTATCCGTGCCCCACTTCAACAGGCCATGACTGATTTATCTGCTCCTCTTCCAAAGAAGAGAAAGCGAAGGAGCAGATCTGAGCATCACATCTTGACCATGGCTACTGCCTATGCCATCATACACCATCCCATTCCTAAGAAGAGGAACACTGCCACACCTTTCATTAGTTGAACCATATATGACCATACACGTGATCACTCTCCCCTCGACGACGGTGCTTCGATTAGCATATTACCCTTCTCGCCAGTACAGTCGCTTCATTTAGGGCCTCTAAAGAAGACTAGGATGATAGTACAGTTTGTTGATGGATCTATCAAGAGGCTAAAGGGTATCCTTGAAAATATCGTTATTTCGATTCAGGGCACGAGCTACAATGTTGATTTTGTCATATTGCCCATGGAGACCTCCACATGGAAGCACTCTCCAATCATCCTTGGATGACCATTCCTCACCTTTGTGAGGGTCGTTGTTGACTATGGATTAGGAGAGATTCGCTTCCATCCTGTTGACGAGAGCGAGGTGGTCATCAGTGCACCCACTACCGATCAGAGACCTGCACCTAATGTGGCTACACCTATTCTGGATGACCCTGAGGCCTATGATCTTTATGAGGATACCAGAGAGACTTTATTTATGGCTGATGATGAGACCGAGAAATCCTCTCTAAGGAGGAAGACTCGGAAAGCATATAACTTGGAGTTTCCGCTTCCTGTGATTGATGTTGTGTTGATGAGATCCGTGGGGTTTACACGATCAACACCGTTGAGCGGAGGGCATATATTGATGAGACTAAGGACGAATTTGATTTGGTTTCTTTTATTCAAGAATTCGAGCTTTTGATGAAAAAGATGATCCGGTTGAGATTGTAGAGGACGAACAGAGTTCTACTACTTCTATTGATGAGTTTGTTCCTTTTGGTTGTGACCTGGATGAGATCTCGCAAGATGACACTGATTACACTTCTTCCGATGATGATGAGTTCGTCCCATTCCACTTCTATATCAGTGAGACTCCCAAGGCCAGACCTAACCAGACTACTTCCACTGACTTGTCTGTGCCTTCACACCCTAGGGCCACTGAGGACCAACACTCTGTCGATCCTGATCGGTTTGCGGCATCTGAGGTCCCCGATGTCGACCTGCACCTCGTCAGATCTATCCCTCACGGGTCTCACAATAAGGTTTGCTTTCAACTTTCTTGATTCTTTGTACATCCATCTCTGTTGTATATTCGCTTTTGTGTACCTCCGTCCCTCTCCCATTTTACTCATTCACCCATTCTCGTGTTTTCCTTGCTTATAACGTACTTTGTCCTAAGTATAGGGTGGATGTATGAGCCGACTGTTCATTCATCGTTCTGTTTCAGCACTCCTATTATTGCTAGACTTAGGGCTTCTTTTACCCTAAGTATAGGGGGAGGGGTGTATGCATTCTTCTCTATCTTTTCCCACCTTCTCATCTCTTTTCTTCTTTTCCTTTTCTATTTTCTTTATCTACCGAAAAGGTGTCGCTGCTTTTTGTCAGTCTTCTATACTTAGGACGTACTTTGTCCCAAGTATAGGGGAGTGTGCACCCTGAGTTGCTTATATTCTTTGATCCTTTCCATTGTCTCCTCTTCTTGTCAATACTTAGGGATATCTTACCCTATGTATAGGGGGAGACAGTTTAAGTACGATCTGTTCATTCCCACCCTTGACCCTCCCTGCTTTGTGTACGGTCTGCTATACTTAGGATTAATTGATCCTAAGTATAGGGGGACGGTCAACTTCTTATTCGTTCGTTCATTCCTCAATTCATTTATTCTTTAGACTTTCCTATACTCAGTACAAGTTATGTCTTCTTTTTTTCTCTCTAATCTATGAGGACATAGCTCAAGCTAAGTATAGGGGGGTCATATATACGTTGTATATACTTTATTCATAACTCATACTTTCATATTTTATTATAACTAATTATATTACTAAAATTCATTAAAAACCATCATAAAAAGATGTTAATTATTCCTCAATTTTTTTGTATTTACTGATTAATAATTAGGTGAAAATGGTTTTTGCGAAACGTTTGAAAAATAGTTTGAAAATCCTGTTGAAAAATCTTTTGAAATCTATTTCGAAAAGTTTTTGTTACATATTTTCAACCTTTGTAAAACTATTTTATTTTGTAAAATTTATTTTCTTTGTGTGAAATAAAAATGTTTGAAAAATTATTTGTAAATGGTTTGAAAAATGGTTGTAAAAATATTTGAAGAATCTCTTAATATTGTTTAAAAACCTTTGTAAAATGATTTTCAAATGTGTGTACATGTTTCTAAAAATATTTGTGAAAAATATCTTGGACTATAGTTTTCAAAATCGTTTGAAAAATCTTTTTCAAATAAATTTGAGGAATATAGGTATCACATTAAAATCCTTTATATATATATATATATATAATTGACAACTTACCCTTTTTAAAATTCTTAAAACCTAGGTCTTTTTAATATAAGAAACATCCATGTGTAAATATTTGTACCTAGTTTTTAGCCAAGATTTTTTATTTCAAAAATCTCAAAAACATTTGCAAAACTAAAAATACCAAAAACATTTGAAAAATATTTTGAAAAAAAATTCAAAAAATTGCATATGCATCGTCTTTTCAAAAATCCATAAAAAGTTTAAAACTTTGAAAATTGCATCACAAAAATAATTTCTTTATTCTGCATATCACTTGCATGTCATTAGCATTTTTTAGATTGAGTTTGATGGTTGAACAAGTCTAAGTAAAATCCGAAGATTGGAGCTTGATTGGACCTTAATTCTACGTAACTAACAGGAACCTTATAGGAACTGGAATTGAGGTACTTCGGGTCTAGTTAACTTAATTCTTTGAGAATTTTGAGACTTGGTTCAGTGGACTCTTGACTGCCTAAGTAGAGTATTTCGGAGCACACACGACTTTTGTTAATAATGACCTAACTTGGACACCTGCACCTTTCACTTGGCTCAACTCAGTTGGAGTGGTGAGGGGGTTGGATTTGCCAGTATGAGATGTACAGAAGTGGAAACATTTGTCCTCCTCTAGGGACGGAAGTGCACCCCAACCTGTCCGGTGATGATGAATTTTGAGGATAGGATAGTGTGGGTTGTAATAAAGATTCAAATGAGGGATAGTCTAATGGCTCAAGAGGAAAAACTCCTTATGTAAATGCTGCTGTGAATAGTATTCCAAAAAAAGGAAGCAAAAAACTCCAAAAAAAGTGGACAGGCCTATACAAAAAAAATGCATGCCGGAGTGTATATATATTTGTATAGTCAATAAGCAAGCTTGAGATTCAAAGTCAAATCATGTGAGCCTGCAGTTGGATGACTTGACTACATTGGTCTTACATCCTAGGATAGGTAACTACACTAGCTACTGTCCATTCTTCTCTTCACCCCACCTCTTGAGCTGGTTGTTACTTGAACTTAGAAGGGAATACCCCGCTCCTCGAGGAATGAGTTATTGGATTGGGGAATCGTTGGGTTGTCATGTTGGAGAAGTTAATCTCTTTGTCATTTCAGTTGGAGAGAGCCACCATTACTTACACTATACAAGTCAGACTCATAGTCATAAGGGTTTGCGTATGAGTTGAAGTATTCCGACCTCGCTGTTAAGAAGACTTGAGCAGAGATTTGGGATTCTCGAAGGCTGTTGGATTTCAAATCCGATTCCCATCAAGGTTCTGCCCGCACTCAAATTCCAAAGGTCTGACATGAGCTCCAAACTTTGATTTTGTGAAGGCAAGTTTGATGATTAAATTTAATCCAAATTTCTTCTTTTTCTTTTCTTTGTTTTTCTTTCTCTGCACTTATTGCATAAGTGTTTGCTAGGGACTAGAAAAGGCAAGTGTTGGGGGATGATGAATCTCCATTTCAGAATCTTTATTCTATCATTTTGGCCTTGCAAACCTTAGTAAATGCATGTAAATAGGCTTAGTTTAGACATTTTATAATTCGTGCATCATTGTGTAATTTTTTTTTATAAAATGTGGTTTTTAAAGCCAAAATTATAGAATAAAGAAAAGAAAAGAAAAATAATAAAATATTAAAAATATTTTATTACCTGAAACCCTGAGACCTAGGCATCTCGATGACTAGGTCGGCAAGGAATAAAGTAGGGGGAGATAAGAGCTAAGAAACCAATAAAAATCCCTTTTAATTAGTTAATTCATTATTTATTTATTTTGGAACCTATTTTTAGTTACACTTTTTATACTTCAAATAAAAAACTTTGAACATAAAAGTTGTAAATAATTTCATATAGAAAAATACGAAATTAATTTCATACAAAAATAATATATAGTGTACAAAATATACTCAGAATAAGATTCCAAAATCCCAACTTCCCAGACCCATATCTCTTCAATAAAAACTCAAAATGTATCAAAATCACTTTAATTGTATATAACTTTTAATATTCTATTTAATGAAGGTGGTTTCATATTTTTTAGAGTTACGGTTTGAAAGTTATGTTTTGGACCCCTATTGTATGCTTATACTGATTAAATATTCATTTTATTTATTATTCATTATTTTGTAATTTTATATTTTTATAATTTTGTAAATATTATTTATATTATATGTATGTATTAAATCAGGAATAAAAATATCAAGAAAACCTTAAAATAAAATACTTGTATGAAATATATAGATGAATATCCTATACTTGTACCTATACAGATTATACATCTATTTATTTAATTGTATGTACTACATCAGAAAAATAAAATAAAAATATATTTAAGTGTATAAAATTAAGTTATAAATATATAAAATAATAAAATAATTAATAAAATTAAATATACAAAATAAAAATAAAACATATAATATATATGAATATACTTGTATATAACACACAAAATGTTAATTTATAATTTTAAACTTTGAAAAAAATAAAATAAAAATCAGAATAAAGTACTTTAGAAAATATCAAATATTTTTTATTTTATAACCTAAAATTAATAAAATTTTTTGTTATTTTACACTGATTTTATAATTATTTTTTCCAAGTATTTTTCTGGTTGGTCCACGTGGACCAACCAGAATCGTCCATAGGTTGACCTCAGTCAACTCTCTGACCGAGGTCTGTCTTGTGTCAGAACTGTATTTTTGGCCATTTTCAACCTTTTTTTCGAGTCTGTTTCTTTCACCAAATCGCAATGGTGTCTTCACGGCCTTTTCTCCCCGTCAATCGATGATACACACCCAGGATTCATCTCGATATTTGCATCGCTGCATCGTCTGTCACTGATGAATCTCCATTTCATCACCTTCATTTTGGCCTTAAAAACCCTTGCCAAAGCATGTAAATAACATCAACTTGTGCCTAATAACATTCATCATTTACTCTATTGTTCATATATAAATTAAGGTTTTTAATGCCAAAATTATAGAATAAGGAGAAGAAAAGAAAAAAAATAAAATATTACAATTATTTTATGACCCTGACCCTGAGAACAAGTCCATAACGGAATTTGTCGATAAGAAATGAAGTAGGGGGAGATAAGGGCCAAAAATACAATAAATACCTCATTTATTCATTCTTTAATTATGCATCTTGATACCTATTTTATTCTTTATTATTTACTGATCAAATAAAGAAATTTTGTACATAAAAGTAGATAATAATGAAAATAAAAATACAAATTTGAGTTTGTAAAAAAATAATACACTATATTCATTTTATACAAAAAATAAAAAGTCAAAAACCAAACTTCTCAGACTCATATCATTCAAATAAAAACTCAAAACAAATAAAAATCACCTTTAATTTTATATAACTTTTCAATAGTTATTTAGTGGTGGAGGTTTTATTTTTTTTGGAGTTACTATGTAGAAGTTGGGTTTTCGGCCCCTATTGTACATTCTACCAATTAAAATATTCATTTTATTCATTATTCATTATTTTTACAAATTCATATTTTTATAATTTTGTAAATATTATTTATAACATATGTATACATTAAAATTAGAATAAAACCAAAAGAAAAATGTAAAATAAAATAAATCTATGTGAAAGCATGGACGAAATATATGTCTTTATACTTATATATAAATAAAAGGGAAATATATTCGTTTATTTTTTATTCAATCATATTTTTGAATATTTTATAAGCTATTTATAATCTACCAAAAATACAAAGTCAAAATAAAAATCATCAAAATACATTGAAACAAAATAGTATACATAAAACATAGGTAAAATACCTATAAATATACCTACGTAATATACGTATCTATTTATTTAAATATGCAAATAACATCATAAAAATAAAAGAAAAAATTTTTATAATAACAAAAATCAGTTATAAATAAATAAAATAAAATAATAAAACAAAATGTACAAAATGAAAATAAAAATGTACAAAACATAGATGAATATACCTATAATTACACTAATAAAAATTAACTAATAATAAATAAAGAAAAAAATAAATAAAAATTAGAATAAAATACTACATAAAATAATAAAAAATGTATTTTATAATAAAAATTAATAAAATCATTTACTATTTTAAATAAATATTTTCGAATAAAAATTGTAGCTTTGTCGCGTAGCGTGCCTACGTGGACCAATGGTGGCACGCGGACTGTTGACATCTAGTCAACTGTCCCATCTGGGACCTGGCACGTAAGAACCGTCTCTTCCCAGTGATTTCTTCCTTTTTTCCCACACGCTCTATTGATCAAGCGGCCTCGATTTCTTCATGAGATTTCATCATTGATATCCCATGATTCTCGCCGAGATCCTGGGACCCTTGCAGATATCATAGATTCTTTGATTTAGGCCAGTCAAATAACAGTGCCCATAATGTTCATAAACAAACCTCTCCGCCTCCATTTCAAAATTTGGTCAATTTTCCGATCATTTCTGCCCCCGCCTTCGGTCGAGAGAGCTTCTTCGTGACAGGGGGGAGCCCCTGGAGGGTCCGAGTGGGAGGAATGAGGAGGGGGTTGCACTCAGGCGGCCGTCGCCGGCGACGGTCCTTCTCCTTGGCTTCGACCTGGTAAGAGCTGTGTCTTTTACTCTCTTTAGATAATTTTCAATTCAAGAAGCTTCTTTATGCACTTAGATTAGTGGTTAGCCTGTAGGTTTAGCGTAGCTTCGCCACCCGTAGTTCGATGGAGCTCCGCTCCGGCAAACTGTTCCACTGTGTCTTGCCTGTTCTCCGATCGTTGTTCCATGCCCATTTCCTTCTCCTTTCATTTCTCTACGCCCGCCACGCTTCGCTCCCCTACATCCATCATGGATCTGGAGATCAGCTCTTCCTTCTCTGTCGTCCATCAGAGGAGCTCCACCTGAGCCATCCACCCATCCCTCACCACTAAATAAGGCCGCCAGACCCCCTTTTTTCTTGTGTGGATCTGCTTGCAGGGTCTGGAGCGCCAAAGGATTCTGACAGAGTCGATTTTCGAAGGAACAGGAGGTACCTGGAGCCCTCATCTTCTCTGAGCTTGCCTTGTCGATCCGTGGGCTCCCGATCCCCTCGTGACCATCATTAGCAGTGGAGGACCTCCTTGGAGATGAGGACCCCAATGCCATTGCCAAAGACCTTCAGGAGGAGGAGAGATCGACGACCGAAGTTCAGGGAAGACGAGTTCTTCCCCGTCCTTCGTGAAGAATAGCTACCATCGGATGAAGAAGGTGTCACCCAGATTCCATCAGAGCCATTGGATGAAGCACATCACGACCGTCAGATTTCGTCGAGCGATCTAATACTGACCGTCCAACGACGAACCGTCATCGGAGCACGAGAAGTTGACACGTGGATAAGTGACATGATCTAGATCGTTGGTCAGCGCCTATTAAGGGGTAAATTGCATATCCAACCCCTATTCTTTTTGTATTTAATAATTATCTCTGTAAATAAAATGTGACGTTATAAAATAAGTGTACATTTTGCATTAAATCCCTTGTATTTATTTTAAGTACTTTTGGGTCCTGTCCTCGTCACCTAACGTGCTATCCCACGTGAGGTGGCAAAATTGTAGATATACCCCTGCAACTTTTTGTAATTGTCGTTTAGTCAAATAAATTTAATCTCACGTTATACATTTTTTGTAAAAATTGCAAGCAAGCCCCTGAACTTTCTCGTATTTGCATTTTAGTCCCAACCTGTATGCGCCACGTGCAGAGACACGTATTGGTAAAATTGCACATATGCCCTAGTATTTATAATTTAAAAAATGTTTAATATTTCTGGTGTTTTTGTACAGATACCCTTGTCCTTTATTTTATTTGTAGAAATGCCCCTACTAGGGCATATATTTTGGTTGCTTTTATCTAATTATAAAAATAGTTAATGAGCTCCTAAAAATCCCCAAAAATAGGATTAGATGCTCTGTATATTATACTTACACGCCACGTGTCCACTTTGCTTTTTTTCATTTAATCTATTTATTAAAATCAAAAGAGACTAAATAATCTATGTTTACATATAAAAATTCCAAAAAATATAAAATTTTTTGAAAAATACCAGAAATAAAAAAAATAAAAAACTGTTGGTATTTATTGAGTCCAGAAAACAAAAATACCTAAAATAAAAAAAAGAAAACATAAAAATTTCAAGAAGCTCCGAAATCCTAAAAAATATAAAAACTCTTTAAAAATACCAAAAATATATTTTTATATTTTATTCTTACCTATATATTATTAATTATATACTAAAATTAATTTGGATAATTTTGGGACTTATTTATTATTTTTAATATCCAAGTTAATTTCAGAGTATTTATTAATCCCATATTTAGGATATTTTTGACACTAAAAATTCATAAAAATGTGCTTAAATTTCTAGAAAAAATATAAAAAAATTAGAAAATATCAAAAAACCAAAAACAATTTATTTTCAGATTTTTTATATTTAATAGTATTTATGAATATATTACTATATCTTGTATATATAAGCCTTATATAGGGTATGTTGTTCATATAAAAGAAAAGGATAAAAACATAAAAAAATATAAAATCTGAAATTATAAAAATAAAAAAAATAAAAAAACAAAAAATTGAAAAATTCAAAACCGTAAAAAACAATAACATGGGCAAGAGATAAAATATGAAAAATTTATGTATTCATTTTACCTCCTTCTCCTGTTTCTCCCAATGTTCGATCTCTACTTGTGCTTACACCTATAAACATTTACATGTAGAGTTATAATAAATTTTAACTCCGCATTTTTGATACTTAATTGTTTAATTCTTATTGTGGGTAAATTGTTGATTGATTAAGAGGTTTTGTCTGAGGTCACATCAGCGACTGTCCTTCCGACTTATAGAATGACACGACTTCGGCATAATTTTTCTCAGTTATCAAATGGTGCCGTTGCCGGTAAGCAACACCATAGTAGGAGAATATTTGATTTTTGTCTTATATGTCTTGTTCATTCATTCTAGCATTTATTTATTTATTCATTTTTCTCTATTATTTGATACTATTGATTGATTGTTCAGACCTCCCTCTTTGTTTGTCTTTGATGTGAGGGACCGCCGTGTGAAGGAGGACCTCTTAGGAGGATTGGTGCACCCAAGCAAGGCGGAGTCAGTGATGAATCCCCATTCATCACTCTTTATTCTTTTATTTTAGATAGATATCTTGCAAAATACCATTTATATGATTGTAAATATAATAAGTTACCAAAATGCATGCTTTGTGTAAATATGAATAATTAGCATGTATTTGTGCAAAAATAAAAGAATAAAGAAACAAAGAAAAAGAAGGAAATATTTATAATAAATATTGAGTGACCTGAACCCAAGAGAGGGCCCAATAGGGGCCTGATCGCCAAATAAAATAAGTAAGAGAGTCAGGGCAATTCAACCTTGCCTATGTTCCTTCTTATATATATATATTCTATTTTTCGTAAAAACAAAAATAAAAATGTGTTTCTATTATTTTGTATGTATTTCTAAAAATAAAATAAAAATGAGAAAAATAAAATAAAAACAAAAATAAAATACTTTCTCTCTCTTCTTGTATATATACCATGTATATATGTATCACACCACTATTTATTTCACCCTTGTAATAAATAACAAAAATAAAATAAAAATTCTTTTATACTCTACAGTTTATGTTGTAAATAAATAAAACATAAAATTAGAGTATTTATACAAAAATAAGAAATTAAAAATAAAAGTATAAAATACAAGGTATTTCATACCTGTATATTTTTTCAAAAAAATAACTAAAAAGCATTAAAAATAGTTTGAAAATAAATAAACATTTTTTATTTTGTACATATTTTAAAATAAAATCATTTTTGATTTTTAATTTAATTTCTAATTGTTTTTTACCCTGGAATTCTGTGATTGGTCCACGGGGATTGTTGACCCCCGGTCAACTCTCCCCCTCGGATCCCTTCTTCGTGGATCCTGCTCACCGGCCCAAGTCTTCCAAATTTGGTGGAGCGGATCCAACCTTCTTTCACCCCGATTCCTGCGCCCACCTCTTCTCCATGGATCAACCACCCTCGCGGATCCCTAGGGGGTGGTGGATCTACCTCGGATTGCGCACCCGTGCCCGTTCTTCACCATCGCCAGGGACATCCTATAAAACCTAAAATTTGATTCCCAGCTCCCCAGCTCGCGCCGCAAGCCCTAATCCTACCCTAGAGTGATTCCTCTCGGTGACAGCAACCAGAACCCTCCTTTGGTGGCCGAAATAGGCGCCTGTAGCCAACACTCGACGAACGTTGTCGGAGCTCCGCCACGTACGAACCTCCCAGACCACCGCAGCTCGGTCGAGGCGACGACCCCCTTCGTCATACCCTCTTGGAGCTCAGGATCGACCTTCGATCGTCAGGTGAATCTTTCATCGATCCTCGTTCTAGTTATCCTCTATTTTCCATCTGTCGCTCCATCGTCTCCGACCTAGTGGTCGGAGCCCCATCGACCATCCCTAGCTGTTCAGATCAATGCGTCGCTTCATCGCCATCCTTTTCCCATATTCTGATCACCTTGAGCTTGGCTAGTCGAGTCAAGATCAAGCTAGGCTCCTTCCTCCACCTTTGCTGGAGCCGTCCTCCGCCATTCCCCGCCGCTTCACTTAGTCGTTTGTCCAATAACCACTGGCGGAGCGAGCCTCTGAGCAAGATCTTTCATTTGCGGGTCCATAAGAGCCAGATTCCTGCCCAGCTCGCGTTTCATCCCCCTCGCCGGAGCTAACCCAGGTCGCACCATACGTCCCGGAGATCGGACCGTTGGGGGCTCCATCCGCCACCGCCACGAGACGCGGAGGGGCGATGCGAGTCGAACCCCTCCCTCTGATCGTCCATCAGCATCTCGGATCACCTCCAATTCATCGGCGAACCTCGTCAAGGAGGAGTTCATCCAGACCCTTCCCTAGCCATCGGATCGAGCCCACTTGCCAGTCTGCATCCGAACCATCCGTTCCCTTCTCCTGTTAGGCCGTTAGATACCAAATCTAATGGCCACGTATGCCCCACGTCTGCCATCTCGTCAGGACCGTCAGATCCGCCAGGTGGTTGCACCAGAGCCGCACGCCTTCAGCCTATCAGCCACCGCCACCTGGCCACCACGTGATCCGCACGCATCTTGGCTGGGTAATTTGTGCACAACCCCCCCTGCAGTTTCTTTCTATTCGTGTTTAGTCTATAAATAAATTAGCACTCTGTGGACAATTTGCAAGTTAGCACCTATTGTTTTTCTTATTCGTACTTTAGTCCTCCTTTTGTGGATGCACGTGCTTCGTCACGTGCATATTTGGAACAATTGCATGTATGTCGTCAGGGTTTATGAGTGTTATGTTTTGATTATATAGTTTCTAATAATTGCATTTATACCTCCTGTGCGTTGATTTTTGGACATGTGCTGGAATTGACATGAAATTTGAAGCAAGCCCCTCATACTTTTAAAGCTTGTTAATAATTAGTCCTGGGAACTTGTTTTGTTTGCATTTCAGTCCATGTGTGCTCTGCATGTTTGATTGGTTGAATACAATAGCAATTTTCACCCAAATCTCATGATATTTGGAAATGTCGCTCCTGCTATTGTGTAAAAATTTCAATGAATTTTTGGGATATTTTTGTTTTCATTTTCTATTTTTAAAAATTCAAAAACACCTTATTTCGCTACTGTCTAAATTGGAAAATCAACTAAAAATATAAAAAACCCTCTAAAAATAAAAAACAATTACCGTGCGATTGTCTTTGCTGTTGCTGCTGTCTGAATTTCATTGTATTTGGACTTAAAAAAACCTTAAAAATTGAAAACACTAAAAAAACTCATAAAAATCATTAAAAGTTCAGAAAAAATCAAAATAATATAATTTCTTTTCTTGTAATTAGGTTTTTATTTGTAGTTTTTCATAAAATTATTGCTACATTTTTATAGCTATTTTTATATTTTTTTAAATAGCCTTTAGAGTCTAGCTGCAAAGTAGCTTGCAATTTTGCTCTTATTTCATTTTTATAAAATCAAATAAAAATCACCAAAATCTGAGAAAAATATCAAAAACTTCTGAATATTCATAAAACCCTAAAAAATTTTTATTTTAATTTTCTTATTTGTCTTGAGGTGTTAAATGATTTGTTGTTTGTGACTTTTTCCCCTTCTTTTACATTTTCTTTATAATTAAAAATCACAAAAAAATTAAAAAGATAAAAATCCACCAAAAATAATTTTTTTCTGATTCTCGACTACTTCGTAGGACTTGTCCAGTCCGTGTTCCTTGAGTTCGACCCTGGTAGCTATACCAGGTAAAATAAAATAGCGAGACTGCTATTTGCCTTGATTGATTGATTTATTTGATTTGTTGGTCTTTGTTTTCTTGATTGAGCCTGATCCGAGGGGTTGAGGTCGCAACAACCATTGACACCTTCTCTCCTTAGTCTCTCGGTTAATTTCACGGCTCATCAGTCAGCCTTTCTTGCTAGGCTGATAGGAGAGAGCATCAAAGGCGGATGGAGAGTCATTTTTGCAGACATTCTACTTTTTTCGCCTTTTGTTCATTATGTATATTTCTGTATATTTATGTGAGAGAGGGATGCTATAGTTGCAATAATTTGGAGTCTCAGACACTCTGACTTCCGAGGTACAGTGCCCGAGGGATTGTTCCCTTGAGGGCCTCGACGGTTTTGACATTTTTTCTTTTGTATTTTATTTTTATCATTTTGTATGAATGAGCCCTATCTTAGGAATTAGATGCCGATAGATTAAGGCCCAAAGCTTCTAATATATATGCATGTACCTATAGATGCGCTTCTAGACTTAGTCAAATTCATTGTTGGATATTTAGCTTTGATCCCACGCGCCGTGAGAGATGTCGTACAGCGCTAGCAGGACCTGTTGTGGCAGGCATCAAGACGTCTCCAAGATCGGACCCTAGGGTTTGATTCTGAATAATTGACATTTTGTTCTTCACTATAATAGCAGTTACTATCTGATGAATACCCATTCATCACTCTTTATTCTTTTATTTTAGCTACAAAACCTATGCAAAACACATGTATATTCCTGTAAATAAAAATAATTGTCAAATAACATGCATTGTGTAAATATGCATTTTTAGCATGTTTTTGTGCATAAATAAAATAATATAGAAATAAAAGAAAAAGAGGGAGATATTTAGAATAAATATTGAGCGACCTAATCCCAAGGGAGGGCTCAGCATGGGCCTGACCGCATAAAAACCCAAATAGAGAGAGATAGGGAAGCTCATGTGTATATATACCTATAAATAAATAAAAATATTTTCCTCTAAACAAAAATAAAAATGGGTGTATTTATTTGTATATATTTGTAAATATTAAATTAAAATAAAAATGAGAAAAATAAAAGAAAATTAAAAAGAAAATAAAAACCCCTTCATCGTTGTATATATGCCACGTACATAAAACCACAAACCTATTTATTTTCCCTTATAAATAAATAAATAAATAAAATTCCATAAAAATATGTACATATCCCACATTCCATAGTGTAAATAATCAAATATAAATCACAAAAATAAAATAAAAATAAAAATAAATAAAAATAAAAATAAAAACCAAAAGCCGCATTGTATATACCATATATGTATACAAATAAAACTATTTATTTTACCCTTGCAAATAATTAATAAAAATAAAATAAAAATACCATATTATTCCAAATTTTATCCTATAAATAAATAAAATATAAAATTGGAATAATTTGTCAAAAATAAATAATTAAAAATCAAAAATAAAAAATACATATGTATATACATGTATATAATAATAATATTTTGTAAATACATTATTTATATTCCAAAAAAATAAATAAAAGTCACAAAAAAATAGTTTAAAAAATAAAGAAACATTTTTCATGTTTCAACTTTTTCCAAATTCGGCGATTTACTATTTATTATTTAATTTACAAATATTTAATACGCGGCCGCACCTGATTGGTCCACGGGGGATGTTGACCCCGGGTCAACTCCCCCCGCGGAGCTTCTTCCTCCGCGGATCCAGCGCCGGATCCGTTTTCTCCCATTTATCCCCGCTTGACCCGATCACCATTTCGCTAAACCCAGTGTCCTATTTCTTCCTCCTGCATCCGAGATCCACGCCGACACATCCGCATTGGGATTCGCGCTTCACGGAACCTTTCCCGACCTTCTCTTCTCGGACCTGCAAGTGTATAAAGTCCCAGCTCCGCCGCACGATTCCTCTCTTCTTTGGCATCGCCCCTTCCACTAAGGACCTCCACCTGACTCCCTAGAGTGACAACTAGCCGCCGGCGTGTTGTAGAGAGGAGGAGGAGCACTGCGTCACTGGTCCGGCGACGTTTCGCCGCCGTGCGCCGCCCAGAGCTGCGCCTGAGCCCCGGGCCATCGACGTCCCTAGAGGCGAAGACCAAGAGCTCCAGGAGCTCATTCCTAGTCGACCACAGTCACCTGGTGAGCTTAGTTCTTTTTATCTTTCTTGAATTTCCAATAACACCCAAATCCATCGTTCGCCGTCGCTTGTTGATTCCAACCATCCCCGTCACCCTCTTGACCATCCGAGTCGACCATCATCATCGCCATCCTCCCCTGCACGTTCTACACCCGTCCATTCAACCCAGTTCGCCCTGGAACTTGGAGTCGACCTCCCTCGCTGTCGCATTGCCGGATATCATCCGCCCCGACGCATCTTCCACCCACTTCACCCCTCACAGGGTCGAGGCAGTTTGCCCTCGACCCAGGAGTCTTCCTGTGGTGTTTTCCAGGTCTAAAGAGGCCCATCTGAGGGTCGAAGCATTCGAGCACAGGAACCCCAGGCCACCGCTGTTGCCGGGCCTCTCCGGTGATCGCCGGCTTCATTGGAGAGACGCATCAGCTGCGGAGCGTCAAGGCGGAGCTATTCCGCACCTTAGTAGCAGCAGAGGAGGCCCAGCATAGTCGTGGTGCTCCGACGAAGTTCGTCAGAGCCAAGTTCTTCCAGGGGCCTCCAGAGCCGTCCGTTCAGCCCCTAATCGCCAGATCTCATCCGGACCGCTCGTTCCAGACAAAGAAGAGGCCCTTATCAGCCACCGTCAGATCTACACGTGGCGTCATCTTCACCGTCCTTCCAGGCGAAGGGTTAGCCTTGATCAGCCATCGTCAGACACTCCACGTGGCGAGCCCTCAGCCATCGGATCAGAGCCGAGGTTCCTTTGCAGAGGTGCAGCGCCCCGCAGCCGTTGGATACTACACGTGGCGCGCCTCCAGCCCTCGGATAATAAGGGGTAAATATCACTTAGGCCCCCTTCTATTTCACTTTTATTATTTAGTCATGTAACTAGTTTCAGTTGTTTTTATTTCGTGAAAATTGCATTGAAGACCTGGTTGTTTAGTTTATTTGCATTTTCGTCCCTGTGTATGTTGGACACGTGCTTCGTCACTTGATTATTTGGTGAATTTGCAATGTATGGGCTTGAGTTTTGATGTGTTACTGAATGAAATACATGGTTTGATATTTACATCTATACCCTAGTGAATGTTTTTAATTGACATGTGCCGAATACTTTGGGTTATTTGCAAATAGTTCCCTGAGCTTTTAGCACATGTTGCTAATACGCCCTTGGAACTTATTTTTCTTGCACATTGGTCCCTTTGTGCCCAACCCACGTGCCGCGTGCGTGTGGACTTGGTGAAATTGCACGAGGACCCCCCCCCCCCCCCCCCCCCCGGTTTCTGGATTTGTTACTTTTCAGCCCCAAAACTTTATTTTCATTGCAAGCAGGTCCGTGTGCACTATGGGCTCTTGTGTGATTTAAATAAAATATCAAATCAAATCCAAATTGTGTGAAAATTAGATAAGTGGCTCCTGCCACTGTGTAGAATTTTCACCAATTTTTGGGAACATTTTTTAGCCTTTTTAGTATTTTTAAAAATTCAAAAACACCCCTTTTGCCTCTGTTCAGATAATAAAATCCCAAAAAAAATATTAAAACTCTTTCAAAAATTCTAAAAAAATTAGGAGTTGTTAATTTTTATGTGTATGAATTTCTGTGCATTTTTGGCCATTTTTGGGTATATAAAAATCCTAAAAATTGAAATACCTATTAAAACTCATAACAAATCTAAAAAATAGTAGAAAAATCCAAAAACAATAAACTCTTTTTCTGAATTTTCCTTATTAGTTCTACTTTTCATAAAAATACCTCGAGGCCTTGAAAAAACCATTTGATATTTTTAAGTGGTCTTTGAAGCCTGTCTGGACAGTGTTCTTCAATTTCAGCCTTCTTTCATTTTTAAAAAATTTCATAAAAATCATAAAATTCTCAAAAATTCACCAAAAACAGTAAAAACTCCATAAAACCTAAAAATATTTTTGTTGGAATTTTTGCACTATTTTTTGAGCCATTAAATAATTGCTTGAAGTTGCTTGTTTTTATTGTTTTATTATTTTCCTTCATATTTGAAAATCCAAAAAAAATAAAAATATTAAAAACCATCAAAATATTTGTTTTTCTGCCTTTTATTCATTGTTGACTACTTCGTAGGCCGCAAGGTCATCTCGTGCTCCTTGAGTCCGACCCTGCGTGCTATACTAGGCTAATCTCAAAGCCATGGCCACTATTTGATTTTTCGTGTTTTATCTGCTTGATTGGTGGTCTGCTTCTCTTTTTCTTGATTGGCTGATTGATTTCCGAGATTCGGGTCGCAACGACCCTACCTCTATTTTATTCACCGAGTCTCGATCATTTTTTCTCGGTCATCAGAATGGCGCCGTTGCCGGGGAGCACAACTTAGTAGTTGCATTTGATTTTTCCGCGGCTTTCTTTTTGTTGGTTTTCTGTATATATTTTTGTATATATATATCTGACTTGTTTACATAATAATCTGATCTGATTACACTCTCTATTTGTTTCTTGCGAGGGCCAAGGATCGAGGCAGCTTCTTCGGAAGCCGACGCAACCGCGAGAGTCGAAGGCGGCTCTCTTCTCTACAGAGTCGCAGGAGGACGCGAGGAGCGAGCAGGAGTGCGGGTGCCGCGGAATAGCCGCGGATTAGATTAGCCGTAGATTAGATTAGGTTTATTTCAGTCAGATTATTTGAACTGTTGTAATAAGACAGGGACATGACTTAGACACTTAGACTCTCGGGGTCTGTTTCGCCAAGCACCGGTGTGCTCGGGGGACCCCTCGGCTTTTTCGTGGTTTTCGTGGTTTTTCGCATTATCTTTACCGTTTATTTCCTGCCTTTCTGATTCTCACGGTTTTCAGCCCCTAGCCTTAGGATTTTTGCTTGACTGTGACATAAATAAGTAGGTCCACACACGACCAATAATAAAAATCTAAAAAAATAGTCGATCCACCACCTTCGAGCCTACGTGTCGTGAGCCCACCCTGTTAAGCATTGCCCTGAACTCGATTTGTCAAGAAGAGGAGGGGTGAGCCTAGACCGGACTCTTGGATAGGAGTTTGGTGGTCGACTAGCCATTCCTTCGAGTAGAACTTCTTGCTTAGGGCTCGGATTTCCGCCTGCATCGTTTAGGTAGTTTTATTTCAGTCTTTAAATTCTGCGCGGATCATTTTGCATGTAGACTGCTGGAGTCAGGTATGCATTTCTTACTCTGCATGCATCATTGATTTTCCGCATTGGCTTTTTTGTCTTCTCCCCCCTGTTTTGGATTAAAATAACCAAGAGAACCGAAAATTCGTTAGGCGATTGTCTGTTATTGAAAAATATTAAAAAAGAAAAACTAGAAAATTGGGACTAGTAACTCAACTTGACCCTAAAAGACACTCACCATAAAAATTTGTCTTGGGGAGAGAAACCCCTCATTGTCTGATTTGCTTGAGCGAGAGAGTGACCCGCACACTAGGATAGAGCCATTTCCGAGCCCCGATCAGACTACCGGCCTTTTATACGGGACAGTCAGTTCGGCGGATTGAATTCCCAAAAGGTCATGTAACCGCTCTGCTATCTTGACTTGATCACCTAATAAAATCTGACAAGATAATTGACCAAACTCTTACGGTCTTTAGATCGCATTGAGTAGGTAAATCCTGTTGGAAATGCGAGCCCACGACGAGCCATTATGCAATAAATGTTATTGCAAATCTCATTCCCCGATCTGAAATGAAGAATAAATAATTTGCATAATAGGTCGCTTAGTACAATTAGGGTTTTGTACCATGGCCATCTTGATGATCATACAGCTGTTGATTCAACTGATGAATCATAGAGGCTGGTGCTTGGATGAATATCTAAAGAGTTAGATTGAGGATTCATCAAGCACCGTCAAATGATTGTTAAGAGATGATCTCCAGCCTGAGTAGGAGATGGCAATCCTTATCTCTAAAGGCTGATATCTGACCGACCTTTTGATGCAGGTCCTCTGCATAGGAATAGAGATTCAGAGGTGTCAGATTAGTTAGGTCAAAGATTTGACTTAACGAGATCGAGATAACCAACGTGCTATATCGTATGCTGTCATGATATAGGCACGCATCCTCTGACCAGAGACAGATGTGTTACTATATGTCTGAGTATGTACATTTGGCAGACCAATAGATTGATGACCTAACCAAGGTCTATACACCGGCGCGTTGGTGTGCATATAAGGGCATATGAGTAATACGATCTCCCAAAGGGATCATAGAGGTTCATTTACTGAACCGGAAGACATGAGCTCACTCATGAGATATTGGGAAGAATCAAATTCCGTGCACGGTCGTCTCGCTTTGAAAGCTTGACTGAATTTGTAGGTTTGATATATACTTTTGGAAAGTATATGATCAAGACCTAGGTATGATATATGCTTTTGGAAAGTATATGATCGATACCAACTCCCAATGATCGAATGAGAAACTTACTGATAAAACCATGAAGTAGACAGTATAAAGTTGATCAAATACTTCAGGTTTAATCTGAGTCTTCCAGTATGCAGGATGTACATGTATTGGGAATACCTGAGGGTGATGTGATCATAAACGATTGTATAACCATGATGCTTCCATTCCTAGGGAGTGATGAATCGGGTCTGGATTTTAGTGACTCCTCTCAGTAGAGAAGTAATCTGATCTTGGTCCAAATGTTGGACATTGATCTGAATGTGATTCAGATTCAATAAGAGATTAGATTTGCAGTCTTGATTTAATCAAGCATTTATGGGAGGCCTGCGATCTGGATTTGAGGTATGATCTCAATATCCAAGTCACTATACGTGGAACGATACAATCGCCCTGTCCTTATCTCCAAGTATCTGCGGAGAAAGCGCATTATCCTTGAAAGAGTTCAAGGATAATTCTATTGTTGATATAAGTATCCAAGCATTGAGAAAATGGATAATTAAATGAGATTTAATTATCATGAGTAATATGAATTTGATTCATATTATAAAGAGAGTTATCTTAGATAATTAAATGTGATTTAATTATCAATGATGTAAGTAATATGAATGTGATTCAGAATATTTGAGAACAAGAGAAATGAGATCCAAAGTGATTAAATATGATTTAATTATCATGGATATGACTAATGTGGATAGCAATATCCATATTAATCAAATATATTATAAATGTGATTTATAATATATAAGAGAGAGATGTTTGTAATTTACATTTGTTTATTAAATGTTCATGTGAATTGGATTCACATTGGACATTAAATTGAAAATGTAATTTACATTTTGTTTTGGGTTGTGAATGTGATTTACAAATTTCCAATGGCATGATTGCAATGTTCACAAAATAAATTGGATTTATTTTTGTGAAATAATTTGCAACAAAAGTTGTTGCAAATATTGGAGATATGTTCAATCTTGGAGATTGCATTGGAATCTCCCTTTCCTAATAGGAGAGGGGGGACGTCCACCAATATGGAAGGGAGGAGCCTCCTTTCCATTATCTCCAATGTGGATTGATTTAATTTGGTGATTGAATTATATTGATTTATCAATATAGATTTAATCTAAATTAAATTAATTGTTGTTGTGTTTTTAGCAACAAATCATGACCATTGAAAGAAACACAAATTAATGTGAACCATTGGATTTGTGTTGTCCCATGGATTGAGATCCATGGATCCCAAAACCCTATAGAAGGAGATGCACCCCATTGCTCTTCTTGACATATAGACACACAATAGTTGAGACAACAAATCTCTCTCTCTCTCTCTCTTTCTCTCTCTCTCTCTCTCTCTCTCTCTCTCTCCCCCCCTCTCATGGCCGTCCACCATGGATGCCTTAGAGAGGCTCTCCATCGCCGCAGCATCGTCGTTATGCTGCCTGATATTTTGCTCGTGGATCTCCGTCTCCTTCGGTGCGCCCCGCTCGTGAAGAAGATGACGGATCTCATGTGTCGAGATCAGGAGATCCGCCGCTTGGATCATCAACATGGATTGCGAGAAGCACGCGGTTCATCCCTGCGCTCACTAGCGTCTCCTCCGTCGGATCGGACTTGAGACAGGAGGTCTCTTTATTTAGAGACTCGATCGCAACCACGCTTCAAGAGGTAACCCTAATACTTATTTGTGGTTTAGACGAAACGATCCGAGAAGTGTTCTTGGATCATGTGGTTTCATCGCATAAAATTTTTTTAATTTCTGCTGCATAGAACAACTAGTGCGACTAGTCGTTCTTCGTCGTATCCGATACGACGATCACGCTTCCGTGATGCGCTTGAGGATCTAACCATATCCTTCAAGTGGTATCAGAGCCTTAGGTCGATGGTTTCGAATATGATTCGAAAATCGAGGACGACTTGGGTTCGTTGAGGTCGCGAAAGTTTTTTATCGCATTTGATTTCGCAGATTTGTTTAATAAATAATTTCGGCCATTTTTAAATTGTTTAAGCACCAATTATTTTCTTTAATTATGTTCCCTGTTAAATAAGGAAACCATAGGATCTGAGTTTGCGTAAATCAGATTTCGTATGCTCAAGATATGGTTGTTTTAATGAACATGTACGAACTGTTGCGGGGACAGTAGATTTTAACATGATTAAAGAGTTAATTACTGTTATCATCTGTCTCGAAATGCGTGTAACTCTACTTGAGTTCTGTCCTAAATCAAGTTAGCAATCTTTGAAAATTGATTTTGTCTAATTTGGATTTAAATTGATTGAGATATGTTAATTTTAGTGAGTAGGGGTCACAACTAAAATTGCAGTCCTAATCAAGAACCAAGTAATTGTCAATTAGTGAAATTAATTGTTAATTTCATGTAATAATCATGAAAAATATTTGTGAAATATTGGAATATGATTATTTGCCTAATTGACTTGGCCTCAACCAATAAAATGATTGGATGTGATCCAAATCATAATTGGAAACACAATCTTCAAACTTGATGCTTGAATAGGATTTGGGAATTTGTGTAGCAAATTTCCTTATAATAAAAAATGTTTTGATTATTACTATATGGTATAATTTCGGTTGAAAAACCGATGATCATCTCAAGTACAAATTGATATATCTGGCATTATGCTTTCCCGAGGTGGATATGGTGTCTAGTCGGAGAGCATTGGGGTTGCGGGTTGCAACGTATGTGGTCCGTCCCACTCTCGTCGGTACTGGCCATGACAGCGGGTAGGGTCTGTATAATGCCGGAGAAAATCAAGATGTATTTTTCTAATTATTAAAATTCGAATTAATACGTATTTTGAGATAGTACCATATTCAAGTAAAAATGATCAAGTTTGTTGATTGAATTGGATTGATAATTAATTTAATATGATTAAATTAATTATGTCCAATTGAGATACTATATTATGAATAGAGTTATTAATTCCCTTGGAAGAATTAATTATATGAATGTGATTCATGATAATTAATTAAAATTTGAACATGATATGGAGGATCACATAAGTGACATCCATGGTCTTCCGTCAAGGCGAAGGGTTCCGTCGCCAGGGATTGCATGTGGGAGACGCCTGTCCGAAGTGACGGCTCCTGTATGCAAGCGCATCTGGATCGGGTTCTTTGCTTCTCAAAAGAGTAAGGCCGTATGCGTAGTGACCCCAATATCGGATCCTCATATTATTGGGGCGATATTGGATTGCGCATAGCGAGTACTATTCCTGTTGACGGTTGGTTCAATTAATGACGGGTCAACATCGCCTTAGGGGTGGTGGGCCCGGGTGTTAAAGACCGAATTAGGAAATGCAAGTTGGACTTGCAAGGTGGAATGTGTTCCCGCTTCTTTTTATCGGAGTTGCAGATTCTCATATTATTGGGATGTAACAAAGATAAGGGAGGAGATCCCAGATTTTGCTAAGATATAATGGTAAGTATATCTCTTACATTGAAAGTGATTAAGGGAATGAACTTTCAATGTTGACAAGGCAAGACAACTTTGATATAAAAATTCCTAAATCAAAGTAAAATATGTATATATAAATTTATGCAAATTTCTTATTTCAGATAATCCTTCATTAAACCCACTCAATGTTATACTCAATAATAACCAGTAAAAATATCATGGATTGGACTCATGATTCAGATATTGTACTTGCATTGGACACATAATGTATGTGGTTGCAATGTGCAAGTTTCCTCATAATATTGAGAAATGACAATTAAATGGATAATAGGACTACAACCCTAGGGTTTGTGTCTCTATAGACTTGGACTTGATCTCATCGGATGTACTTTGGAAGTGACATGTCGATGATGATCATAATTGTCAATTAATCCTTATAAAATCTAAGAAGATGTTCTGGCATACATATGTGCTCTCGACATTTAATCATGAATGACATGGTTCTCTGCATCGTGTAGAATGGTAGCTCTATAAGAGATGATGTATTCAAATTGGTTGAATACCTACCTGAAACAATGATTTAAGGGTCAAGATAAATGTAGACATGATGAGTGTCATCATTCTACTGTCTATACTCTAGTTATTCATGATGCTTCATAATATTCATATTGTATGAATTTAATGAAGCATGAATAAATGTTGAAATGCTCTTACATTGAATTCTTTTGAATTTAACATAAGAGATCCTTAGTCTTAAGCAATGGTTGCTTATAGATAAAGGGAGCGCAGTGGAAGCATGGGTTGGACCCGAGTAAGAAGTATGGTCAAAGAGTTGACTGTACATCTATGACTTCCTTATGTCATCCAAAGAGTTGGATGAATGCCAATACTGCAATAAGATGATGTGTTGATAGTATGACTATCAAGTCTGTCTAGAATCCTTAGAGAAGGACTCGGATAGAGCATCAGAATAATCTACATAAATCATTGAGATTGACTTTCTTATTTGATAAGATAAAGTCATGTAATTGTATCTCAACCGTCTACAACACTTGCAATGGGTTGCATATGTTTTAGAAGACTACAAAATTTGATCTTCAGGTTTAATAGTCATCCACATAGATATTGATGCAATTGTTGCAGTAATCTCTACTGGATTGAGAGACTTCTTAATTTCAGTGGGAGAGACCTTAGTCTTAGAGAATGTCTCTATGACCTGGATATTATAATATATTCATTATTTATTTCTAAATATTGGAAATAAACATGAATTCTGTAATAAATCTATCATAAAGAGTTATGATGGAGATATTTCAGATAGTAATCTAAAATCTAGTGGACTCTAGTAAATTAGAAAATTAATGAATGGTTCATTAACATTTCTAAATATTGAAATTAAACCTTAAGATCATTAGGAGGATGAAGATCATTTGAAAATGATCTAGCATCAAGCCTTGGACATTTGTCTATTGATTTGATCAATAGACTAGTAAGAGATGAAACTTTAGAATGTCTAAAATTTCAAAACTTACATACTTATGGATATTGTATTCAAAGTAAAATGTCCAATACACCCTTCTTTGGGAATGGTGTAAGATGTCAAGGTATTCAAGATCTCATACATATTGATGTATGCGGATCATCTATATCATAGTAAACATTATGGATATGTAATATCTAATGATGATTATGCATGATATGAGATTTCTTCTCTTCACCTAAAGAAACCTTTGAAATGTTCAAAGATTTCGAAATTTCGGTTTACAACCAAAGTTTGAAGGAAGATAAAATGAATTTGATCTAATCTAGGTAGCATGTACCTGTTAGATGAATTCAAAGGATACCTTATGGAGATATGAATATCATTTCTATCTCAATCCTCCTAACACACCTTAACTCAATAGAGTTATAGGGAGATACAATTGGATCATGTGTGACATGATCTTATTAATGATGAATTTTAGCATAATTATCCCTTAGTTTCCAGGTATATATATGTGTAGTAGAGACTACAATATACATCCATAATAAGGTTCCATGCAAGATGGAATCTAGCACTTGAGAGTGGTGCTTCATTAGGAAAATAAAGGATGGTATATGATACCTGCTTTATGACCTTGAGATTCTTAAAGTATCTCATCTCTGAGAATGTATTCTTAGAGGTTGAGACTCTTGAGAATCAAGATGAAAATGAAGTGTAGGAACTCATTTAATCTTGAAAAGATAATGAGGCTCTTGAAATTGGAAACTAAAAGGACAATTAAAGATGAAACACTAATACATCTTCAAATGAGTTTGAGGATGGATTCCATGTGTCAGAGAAATCTGACAATGATCGAACTTCATGTGATGAAGCTTCTAAAGATCATAGCATGGATAGATGGATGTTAGCAATAAAAGTCTAATGTAGACTTCATATACAAGTGTTGTATATGGACCCTCGAGGATCCACCTATATGGGTAAGACCTATAAAGTTGTAAAAGGATCTTCAAGAGAAAGGGAACCTAATGAGAAGGTAGAGACCTTCAAAGCACGGTTCGTAGCCATGAGCTACACACCAGAAGAGAAGACATTGCTTGCAATGAGACTTGCTCTTCGGTGACCATGCTTAAAATCATCGGAATATTGCTAACCTTAACTACACAACTTGACTATTGCATCTTCAAGATGTAAGTCAAGATTGCATTCCTCTATGAATATCTCTCTGAAAATATTCACATGAAGTAGCCCCAGGGCTTCATGGTTGAGAAAAGCAAGGTGTGCAAGCTGAAGAGCTCCATCTATGGACTCAAATAAGCTTCTTGAAGTTGGACCATATGATTTGATGAAATTATACATGTTATGATTTCAGATAGAATCTTGATGAGCCATGTGAAGCTTAGTGGGAGTGCCTTTGTGTTCATCATGCTGAATGTAGATGATATCCTAATCATTTAAAATGATTTAAGGATAATAATAAGTGTTTTATTATCTGGTTGTTCCTTAACTTGAGATATGATCTCAAGGATACGTCTTGGATCTTAGTTTGGCATGTAGTTTAGAAAGGCTTCCATCCCTTAAGATATGGTACTGACCTATCTAAAGGTATAGCATCTCAAAGAGTTGAGGAATTAAATGCTAGAACTACTTGCACTTGTGTATTAGTTACGAGAAGCTGAGTGTATGCTAGATGTGTATAAAAGCCAGATATCTGCCATGCAGTGGGAATAGTAAAGTGTTACTAGTCCTACTATGGAAATAAAACACTTGGTTGCAGTGATAACTAAATCTTCAAAGATGACAAGATTTTCGAGATAGTGATCTCAAAGTCTTATCTTCAATGAATTAAAACTATATAGATAGTGATCTAAAAGGTCTTAACTTTGGATACCTTTCGAGATAGAGATCTCTAGGAATGAGGGTATTCTAATAAGGATTACGGAAATACTGGTTATAACAATTATTAATCTATAGTGTCAAGGACACTATAATAGCATTAACAAGATTGAGTATTGGTTGCATGAGATGCAACATTCGCATTAGATGCGAGCACTGTTACTGGGGATATGCAAGTGCCGTAAAAGGACTTGACGTAGTCTCGCAGGAACAGAGTGACTGATCAGCTTACCTATCTATTTTCCAAATAGCATATGATTGTCACATGAGTGTGGGTTTAAATGATTAGCCCATCAATGGCTCTTTGGGCTAGTGGGAGATTGTTGGAAATGCGAGCCCACGACGAGCCATTATGCAATAAATGTTATTGCAAATATCATTCCCTGATCTGAAATGAAGAATAAATAATTTGCATAATAGGTCCCTTAGTACAATTAGGGTTATGTACCATGGTCATCTTGATGATCATACAGCTGTTGATTCAACTGATGAATCATAGAGGCTGGTGCTTGGATGAATATCTAAAGAGTTAGATTGAGGACTCATCAAGCACCGTCAAATGATTGTTAAGAGATGATCTCCAGCCTGAGTAGGAGATGGCAATCCTTATCTCTAAAGGCTGATATCTGACCAACTTTTTGATGCAGGTCCTCTGCATAGGAATAGAGATTCGGAGATGTCAGATTAGTTAGGTCAAAGAGTTGACTTAACGAGATCGAGATAACCAAAGTCCTATATCGTATGCTGTCATGATATAGGCATGCATCCACTGACCAGAGACAGATGTGTTACTATATGTCTGAGTATGTACATTTGGCAGACCAATAGGTTGATGACCTAACCAAGGTCTATACACCGGCGTGTTGGTGTGCATATAAGGGCATATGAGTAATACGATCTCTCAAAGGAATCATAGAGGTTCATTTACTGAACCGGAAGACATGAGCTCACTCATGAGATATTGGGAAGAATCAAATTCCGTGCTCGGTCGTCTCGCTTTGGAAGCTTGACTGAATTTGTAGGTTTGATATATACTTTTGGAAAGTATATGATCAAGACCTAGGTATGATATATGCTTTTGGAAAGTATATGATCGATACCAACTCCCAATGATCGAATGAGAAACTTACTAATAAAACCATGAAGTAGACAGTATAAAGTTGATCAAATACTTTAGGTTTAATCTGAGTCTTCCAGTATGCAGGATGTACAGGTATTGGGAATACCTGAGGGTGATGTGATCATAAACGATTGTATAACCATGACGCTTCCATTCCTAGGGAGTGATGAAATGAGTCTGGATTTTAGTGACTCCTCTCAGTAGAGAAGTAATCTGATCTTGGTCCAAATGTTGGACATTGATCTGAATGTGATTCAGATTCAATAAGAGATTAGATTTGCGGTCTTGATTTAATCAAGCATCTATGGGAGGCCCGTGATCTGGATTTGAGATATGATCTCAATATCCAAGTCACTATACGTGGAACGATACAATCGCCCTGTCCTTATCTCCAAGTATCTGCGGAGAAAGCGCATTATCCTTGAAAAAGTTCAAGGATAATTTTATTGTTGATATAAGTATCCAAGCATTGAGAAAATGGATAATTAAATGAGATTTAATTATCATGAGTAATATGAATTTGATTCGTATTATAAAGAGAGTTATCTTAGATAATTAAATGTGATTTAATTATCAATGATGTAAGTAATATGAATGTGATTCATATTATTTGAGAACAAGAGAAATGAGATCCAAAGTGATTAAATATGATTTAATTATCATGGATATGACTAATGTGGATAGCAATATCCATATTAATCAAATATATTATAAATGTGATTTATAATATATAAGAGAGAGATGTTTGTAATTTACATTTGTTTATTAAATGTTCATGTGAATTGGATTCACATTGGACAATAAATTGAAAATGTAATTTACATTTTGTTTTGGGTTGTGAATGTGATTCACAAATTCCAATGGCATGATTGCAATGTTCACAAAATAAATTGGATTTATTTTTGTGAAATAATTTGCAACAAAAGTTGTTGTAAATATTGGAGAATTGTTGTAAATATTGGAGATATGTGCAATCTTGGAGATTGCATTGGAATTTCCCTTTCCTAATAGGAGAGGGGGGACGACCACCAATATGGAAGGGAGGAGCCTCCTTTCCATTATCTCCAATGTGGATTGATTTAATTTGGTGATTGAATTATGTTGATTTATCAATATAGATTTAATCTAAATTAAATTAATTATTGTGTTTTTAGCAACAAATCATGACCATTGAAAGAAATACAAATTAATGTGAACCATTGGATTTGTGTTGTCCCATGGATTGAGATCCATGGATCCCAAAACCCTATAAAAGGAGATGCACCCCATTGCTCTTCTTGACATATAGACACACAATAGTTGAGACAACAAATTTCTCTCTCTCTCTTTCTCTCTCTCTCCCTCTCATGGCCGTCCACCATGGATGCCCTAGAGAGGCTCTCCATCGCCGCGGCATCGTCGCTATGCTGCCCGATATTTTGCTCGTGGATCTTCGTCTCCTTCGGTGTGCCCCGCTCGTGAAGAAGACGACGGATCTTGTGTGTCGAGATCAGGAGATCCGCCGCTTGGATCATCAACATGGATTGCGTGAAGCACGCGGTTCATCCCCGCGCTCGCAAGCGTCTCCTCCGTCGAATTGGACTTGAGACAGGAGGTCTCTTTGTTTAGAGACTCGGTCGCAACCACGCTTCAAGAGGTAACCCTAATACTTGTTTGTGGTTTAGACGAAACGATCCGAGAAGTGTTCTTGGATCCTGTGTTTTCGTCGCATAAAAATTTTTTAATTTCCGATGCATAGAACAACTAGTGCGACTAGTCGTTCTTCGTCGTATCTGATACGATGATCACGCTTCCGTGATGCGCTTGAGGATCTAACCATATCCTTTTGACCAAACTCTTACGGTCTTCAGATCGCGTTGAGTAGGTAAATCCGGGGTTTGCTTGCTGATCATATTTGTTACCAGATCTCATCCGCCCGACTCGCCAGATCACGATGATGGGCAGGAGGTCTCTTAGGCAGCCTCTAGCTGCACCGCTTTTCAGCACTCCAGCCCACTCATCTAGGTCGATTCATGAGAGCTCAGACCCGCTCTCCGAACCCGAGTTCGACTCCGCCCTGTTCCCCCTCGACCACCCTTCTACCATTCCTGAGATGCCAGTGCCAGATGAGAGACTACAGTTAGATGTATATCGGCACCTGAGTTTGGGTCTTTTGCCTTTGCAGAGACCATGGCCGGCAGCAGCAAGGATCGCACCGGAGGTCCTCGAGGAGAGCAGACCTTTGTCCTGGACCAGGGTGCGATCAACTCCACCCTGATCGCCTCCCTTGACTCAGTTCAGCAGCAGTTGAAGGATCAGGGAGCATTCATGATCGAGATGAGGCGAGAGATGGAGCAGATGAGAGCAGACCGCGAGAAGTGTGGGGACAGACCCGATGGTGCGCAGCAGCCACAGCAGCCGCAGCAGCAGCCGCAACAGCAGAGCCTCCGAGACCGATGCGGGAGTTGCACAACCCTGGATCGACTTTGATGCACCATTGGGTGGTACTTCCAGCTATCGTGGGGGACTTCAAGTTCCCCCCGAACACCTTGCAGCTTCTCTCCCGGTTCCATGGGCTAGCCACTGAGGAGCCCCATCTCCACCATCAGGAGTTTCTGGTAATCTGCAGCACAGTCCACGACAGACAGGTGGACGAGGACACCATCCGCATGATTGCCTTCCCCTTCTCACTAGCCGATAGAGCAGTCACCTGGCTGAAGCACTTGGGGAAGTGTGTGTACACCTGGGAGCAGCTCCGCACCGAGTACTTGAACAAGTACTATCCACTCGGGCGGACGAACGCAGCGAGGGCCCTGATCATCAACTTCTCCATTCTCCCCAACGAGCAGTTTCACGAGGCATGGGAGAGGTTTAGAGAGCTTACAGATAGATGCCCGCACCATGACATTTCGAAGCCGAACCTTGTGCAGAGCTTCTTTTGCGGGTTGACACCAGAGCTGCAGGGCCAGGTGAACGCTTCTTGTGGTGGCTCCTACTTCTCCAAGGATCATGATCAGGTCTGGGTCATCTACGAGGAGATGTCCGAGAACTACACAGTGATGTCCCAGACCCGACTCTATACACAGGGACGCCCCCAGCTACAGTCAGTGCAGTACCAGAGGATAGCACGGGTCGACGTCAGTCCTTCTACTTCGTCGGCGGTAGCAGCAGAGGCTGAGTCCACAGCCGCCGGCATGGGCATCATCAGCGAGAAGCTGGACCGGATGGAGATCATAGAGAAGAAGCAGTGCCAGGGTATCACGTAGATGGAGCAGATGGCACAGACTCTGAGTGACCTGAAGACACATCTCATGTGTCTCCAGGAGGCACAAACGGCTTCCCAGCCCCATCTTTAGGCATGAGGCGATCTGAGTAGCACCGGCAGCTCGTTCCAGCGCTCCAGCCACCAACAGCCTAGACAGGTTCATCTTGTACAGGCGGAGCCGTTCCAGCAGCCGCTGCCTTCTTACCAGTCACCACCATCTCCCGACACTCAGATGGTGGTTTACCAGTCGGATCATCCTCTGGCAGTACTCCCGCCCCTCTCTTACGAGCCTGAGCCGTTGATGGACGTCAACGGGATTTGGCACGACCGACCCCAGCCCGGTATCCAACGAGACCATCCCGGATTCCGTTGGTCAGCCGGAGGTGCCAGCTCCCAACAGCAGCCTTCAGTCAGGGTAGCCAGTATGGCTATCAGAGAGATTACCACCAGCAGCATCCCCCAGTACACCAGTAGCAGCAACAGAAGTCTTCACAGTATGGTCCTCGTCCCTATCAGCAGGGACATTCTTGGAGGCATGATCAGCCTCAGCAGCAGCATCAGCAGTACCCCTCTCACCAGCCACAACAGTACCTGTAACAGCAGCAGCAGCAGCCTCACTACCAACGAGGCCACCCGTCAGGTTCTCATGGGCCATCCTATGAGAACCCAGCCTTAGATGATATTGCCCGTCTCTTGACTGACCAATAGGCTATCTTCAGACGGGAGATGGATGATTTCCGCCAGGAGGTGCGGGAGATAGTGAGAGGGAAGGCCGCCATCCCTGCCCAGATCGAGCCGAACCCGAACAATCTGAAGAGGAAGTATGAGCAGGTAGATTTCACAAAGTATGCCACTCCTAGTGATACATTTGGTGATTTGTCTGCATATCTGTTTGATACTGATTTTGTCACACTTAGGAGCGGTAGGACGCCAGCAGGCGGAACCTCGTCTGAGTGACATTCCCATGCTACTTCAGGAGCGCCAGGCGAGGAGGATCACGATACTGATGCCGCGAGAGATGATGACGGTGGTACTGATGCCACCATGGATGCTGATCCCACCGGTGGTACTGAGGCCGTCGTTTCACCAGATAGAGGAGGTGGTACTGATGCCACCATTGTTACCGAGCCAAAGCGCGGTACTGATGCCGTGAGTCGACATGTCGAGGGTGGTGATGATGCCACCATTACTACTACTGCTAGTCCTGTAGTCTTTCCGTCTGTACTTGTATCTCAGGACTTATCTGGCAATAAAGGAAAGGGTTTATTTTATTCTGATCCACCTGTGGTGCATGATGATGTATGTGTGGATTCTGTCGTGCTTGAGCAGCCCAGACCCTCTCCTAGTCCTTCATATGAGAAGGACCCTTTGATCCCCTTACCTAGAGCACTCCACATGGGAAAGGGGAAGAAAACCGAAAATCCCAAAAAGAGACAGCAGGAAGAGTTCAGCCAGCAGATGATCGACCGATTTCACATTCAGCTGACTCTTCTGGAGGTCTTGCAGCACATCCCTCTACTCCAGAGATCGCTCAGAGACAGGACCACAGTTAGGAGGAAGAGGAGGAACTGCCATTCAGAGATCCATGTGCTTACCAGAGCCACGTTTTTCGCGATTCAGAACCGTTTGCTGGTCAAGAGGCCAGATTCCGGAGCCCCTTATGTCAGATGCCACATCAGAGAGCAGAGGTTCGACCGCACTATATTAGACAACGGTTCTTCGATCAACCTACTTCCGGCAGCCCTTCTTGACCGCTTCGAGTTGGGAACTCTTCGACAGAGCAGAACAGTCCTTCAGTTTGCTGATCGATCTGTCAAGAGGCCGAAGGGGTTGCTGAAGGACGTTGTCGTCACGATTCAGGGCATGCAATTCCCTGTGGACTTCATTGTGTTGGACATGGAGATCCCTGAGTCTGTGACCGATACCCCCATCATTCTAGGTCGCCTGTTCTTGGCCACAGCCAAGGCAGTGACTGATCATTATAGCGGGAAGGTATACTTTCGCGTCGAGGGCGAGAGTGTACAAATAGAGACGGTCGAGGACATTAGAGCCAGAGATTCAGCTTGCTCAGAGACTACTTCCGATTCAGAGCAGATGACAGATGTAGGGCCAGACATCCACCAGGACTGTGATTTTATGATCACAAATGACGAGGTAGTATGGGCAGATCCAGATGCACAGGCCATCCTCTCACCTTCAGAGACCGCTGACGCAGAGACACCGGCAGAGGAGAGCTTGGAGAGCGCATTCCTGGTCCAGGATACTTTTCAGTCGGCAGATTCAGTTCTTGACCGCAAGACATATGTGTTTTGTGATGATGATGATACAGATCCCTCGGAGTCAGATTTTGATTGGGCAGAGTTTGATGAGTATAGACCAGATCTGACTTCTACAGATCCTGTAGCTAGGGAGGAGGTAAATGCCATGCGGAGCAGAGACATCCCAGTTGAGCAGCCTTCCCCAGATCCAGTTTGCGAGAGAGAGTTCTCAATTTCCCGAGCAGATTTGGCAGCATACACTCGGATTCTTCAGAAGACAGATTTGCCGGCACCAGTTTGTCCATAGCTGAAGCCACTACCTGCATCGTTGAAGTATAGGTTCCTTGCGGGTGAGCATGAGATGTACCCAGTCATTATCTCCGCTGATTTGACTGGAGAGCAAGAATCCCGTCTGATGGGGGTTCTTGAAAAGAACCGCAAGGCGATAGGATGGAGTGTAGCAGATCTCCAGGGGATCAGTCCGGCTCTCTGCTCTCACCACATCTATCTCGAGGATGAGGCAAAGCCGTCGCGTGAGTTCCAGCGGCGGCTTAACCCAAATCTGAGAGAGGTTGTCATGAAGGAGATCTCGAAGTGGTGGAGCACCGATTTTATCTACCCCATCTCCGACTCCAAGTGGGTCAGTCCGTTACATGTGGTGCCTAAGAAGACGGGCATCACTACAGTGGTTACGGAGTCTGGAGAGGAGATTGCTACCCGGGTACCCACTTCTTGGCGGGTCTACGTGGATTACAGACGACTCAACCAGGCCACCAAGAAGGATCATTTCCCCCTGCCCTTTATAGATCAGATCATTGAGAGACTGGAAGGGAAGAGCCATTACTGCTTTTTAGATGGGTACTGCGGCTACAATCAGGTGGCCATTGTGCCAGAGGACCAAGACAAGACCACCTTCACCTGTCCCTTAGGCACATACGTCTTCAGACGCATGCCATTTGAGCTATGCAATGCCCCTGCAACTTTTCAGAGATGCATGTTGTCTATTTTCAGACATGGTGGGGGAGTGCTTGGAGGTCTTCATGGATGATTTCTCGGTCTACGGCGACGGATTCAACTCCTGTCTTGACTGCCTAGACCGAGTCCTCCAGCGATGCATTGAGGTTCGCCTGGTATGATCTTGGGAGAAGAGTCACTTCATGGTGACTCAAGGAACGGTGCTTGGCCACATCATCTCTAACAGGGGCATGGAGGTTGATCCGGCCAAGGTGGATGTCATTAGCAAACTCAATCCACCGTCCAACATGCGACAGCTATGGTCTTTTCTGGGGCACGTCGGTTTCTACCGACGGTTCATTTTTTATTTCAGCAGGATTGCTCGACCGTTGACTGATCTGTTGACGAAAGACACCGAGTTCCTTGTAGATGATAAGTGTCTATCGTCATTTGAGACTCTCAAGAGATGTGTGATAGAGGCTCCTATCCTTCAGCCACCTGATTGTATGTATAATTGATACAGAATTTTATTTTATATATGAATTTAATGATGCATATATTCCTCAAGTTTATTGGAAAACAATATGCAAACTATAGTACAAAAAATTGCAAGTATTTACACACATTTGAAAGCTATTTTGCAAAGATTTTTCAAACAATATATATAGATTTTTCAAAATATATTTTTTGCAACTATTTTCAAAATCACGTGCAAATAAATTTTCAAAGCATTTTATTTCACACAAAGAAAATAATTTTTACAAATCAAAACATTTTTTACAAAGCTTGAAGATATTTTAAAAAAAGTTTTCCAAATGGGTTAAACCATTTTTCGAATCATTTTGCAAAAATATTTTTAACCTTATTTATTGATCAGTATATACCAAAAAGAATTTAAGGAATAAAATGCATTTTTTATTAACTAATTTAATGAATTGTGTATATATATAGTATTTTAACCATATTTATTATTAATAATATGAAAGCATGAGTTATGGCTAAAGTATATACGAGATCATGACGGACGCCTCCGATTTTGCCGTAGGGGCCATGCTAGGACAGAGGAGGGATGGAGTCCCATTTGCTATTCACTACACTAGCCGTACATTAGATGCCGCACAGCGGAACTACACAATCACTGAGAAGGAGATGCTAGCCGTAGTTTTTGCCCTAGATAAGTTCAGATTGTACATTATCGGATCTAGAGTGACCATCTTTACTGGTCATACTGCCATCAGGTACCTCATGGCAAAGAATGATGCCAAAGCTAGATTGACCAGATGGATCCTTCTACTCCAGGAGTTTGATATAGAGATTAAGGATAAGCCTGGAGTCAAGAATGTGGTGGCGGATCATCTCTATCGATTGGAGTATCTTGAAGATTCTGAGCAGATTGACCCTATTTTGAGACCTTCCCAAATGAGGTGATCCTTGCTATCACCTCGCTCCCATGGTATGCCGATATTGTGAACTATCTTGTCGCCAAGAAAGTTCCACAAGATTGTCCCAGGCAGAAACTTGAGACCTTCCTTGTGAAGGCCAAGTTTTACCATCGGGAAGATCCCGTCCTTTACCATGAGGGAGGAGATAGTATCTGGCGTCGGTGCATTCCTCAGGAGGAGCACCACAGTGTCCTTACTTACTGCCACAAGCTTGAGGAAGGAGGACATCACTCAGGGAGGAGAACAGCATAGAAAGTGCTCCAATCCGGCCTATGGTGGCCTACTCTCTTCAAGGACTCTGATGAGTTCGTGAAGAGGTGTACTGACTGTCAGAGGATGGGCACTTGTGGACAGCGTGATATGATGCCGATTCAGCCCATTCACTTCTGTGAGGTTTTTGACGCATGGGGCATCGATTTCATGGGTCCATTCCCTAAGAGTCAGGGATTCGAGTACATTCTGTTAGCCGTGGATTATGTGAGTCGTTGGGTTGAGGCCATCCCCGCCCGAACCGTAGATGCTAGGACTGTTTGCAGATTTTTGAGGAGGAATATCATTTCACGGTTCGGGGTGCCTAGAGTGTTGATATCAGACGAGGGGTCTCATTTCGTCAACGACAAGGTAAAGGCCCTTGCTAACGAGTTCAGCATAGACCATCGAGTTGCCACTCCATACCACCCTCAGACGAATGGTCTTGCTGAAGTGTTGAATAGGGAGATAAAGACTATATTGCAAAAAGTCGTCCGCCTTGACCGAAAGGATTGGTCACAGCTTTTGGACTCGGTCTTGTGGGCATATCGGACGTCTTTGAAGACTCCTTTGGGTACATCTCCCTTTCGCCTTGTTTATGGCAAGCCGTACCATTTACCTGTTGAGCTGAGACATAGGTCACTTTGGGCAGTCACTGATATACTTTTGGATCCAGATAGTGTAGGAGACTAGAGGAGGGTAGAGTTAGCAGCCCTGGAGGAGCTTCGTGATATCACCTTTTCAAACAGCCTACATTATAAGGAGAGAGTAAAGGGGTGGCATGATTCTCATATCAGCCACAAGCAGTTTGAGCCAGGACAGAGAGTATGGTTGTTTGATGCTAGGCTTAGATTATTCCTAGGGAAGCTACAGAGCAAACAGAAGGGACCGTATTTGGTGAGAAAGGTACACGACAATGGGAGTATTGACATATCTGAGTTGTCTTCTGGGAGTACCTTTCGAGTGAACGGCCAGCGGCTCAAGCAGTATCTAGATCATGAGTCGCGGGTCGTTGATGTTTCCCCTATTCACTTTGCGTGAGATGTGGTCTCTTGACTCACATCTATTGCATCTCACGCCTGATTATCATTGTTCTTCCGACCTATATAGATCCAGTTGTCCATATCACTCTATTCTTTAGTCCCACATCCCTTTTCTCATCTTATGATTATGCTATACTTAGGGTGTACTTTACCCTAAGTATAGGGGGGATGTAGGACTCTCGAGTATTCTTTTGATTCTTTCTACCCTTGTTTTGCTGCCTATACTTAGGGATATTTCACCCTAAGTATGGGGGGTAGACCCTCTACATCCTTCACTCGGATTTCCCTTCATGTACAGCTTGTTATACTTAGGATTACTTGATCCTAAGTATAGGGGTAAAACACCGAGTTCTCGTCATTCTATTCTTTAATTCCCATTCCTTTTCAGTTCCCTATACTAAGCACAAGTTATGTCTTCTTCATCGCTCTTGATCACTCTGAGGACATCGTTCGAGCTAAGTATATGGGGGGGTGTATATATTTCATATATACTTTAGCCATAACTCGTACTTTGTGTGAGTGTGTGAAAAAATAAAAAGGGCTAAAAATCCATAAAATTTAAAAATTTTCCCTTGTATATAAATTCTTATTGCACATACCTATATATTTATTTATACAATTTATTTTTGTACAAATGATTGTAAAATGATTTCTGTAAAGGATTTGTAAATATTTTCATATCAAAATCTATGTATATAGTACAAAATTTTTGTAAAATGTTTTGAAAACAAAAAGTTTACAAAAACCTTGTGTAAATGTTTGTAAATATTTTGCAAAACTTCGCATTCATGAATACATCCATGTTTTCAAACATTTTTCAAAAATTTTGCACGATTGTAAATATTTGTAAATTGCATATTTGTAAATAGCATCCTTGTAAATATTTGTACAGTTTTTCCCGGATCATAGTTGACATTTAAACTAGCCTGGAATTAAATTGGAAAATGGAGCTTGATTAAGATCTTAATCAACCTAATAATAAGAGGAATCTTATAGGGCTTAGGGTTAAGGCTTTTCAGGTCCATGGTGACTTAATTCTTTGAGTCCAATAGGCTATGAGCATATGTCATCTTAATGAGCCTAAGTAGAGCACTTAACAACACGCGCATGACTCTCAGAGATAATGGCTTTACTTGCACCAGCACTTTACACATAGCTCTCCACGGATGAGGTGGTGAGGAGGCAGTTTCCTTTGGCTTGGGGTAGCATATGAGGGTAGTACTTATAGGCAGAACCTCTCTTCTTCTTCTAGTGAAGGAAGTGCACCTCAACTTGGTCTGGTGGTTATGAAGTCAAAAGACAGAAGCCGTGGGTTGCAATAAAGCTTCAAAAGAGGGATAGTCTACTGGCTCAAGAGGAAAAACTCCTTGTACATATGATGCACCATGTAGATATGTTGTACAGATGCAGATGAAAAAAAATGTGCAAAAAGAAAAGAACTCCAAAAAAGTGGTGGGTCGGATTGAAAATTTAATAATCCAACCGGAGTGTATATAGTCAAATAAAGCAAAAGCTTATGGTATACATGTTCCATCTCATGAAGCTTGCAGCGGGAGACTCAGCTACACTGGTTAGAGCTCTCTAGGATACATGGCTACACTGGCCATGGTCCATTCTCTTCTTCCCCCTCTTCTTGAGCCGGTTGCACTTGAACTTAGAAGGGAATGCCCCGCTTCTCGAGGAAAGAGTTGCTAGACCGAGGCATTAGAGTTACCAGGTTGGGGGAGGTTGTTTCTTGTTACTTCTGAGGTGGGGAGCTACATATCACTTACACTGCAAGGAAAGATTCATGGTCATTAGAGTTTGTGTATGTAGACTTGTTCTGATCTGGTTTATTGAGGAGTCTTGCCCATAGATTGGTGGAACTTGGAGGCTGTTAGGCTTTAAGCTTAAGTCCAAATAAGGTTCCGACACATTAATAATCCAAAGATCTGATCGAGCTCCATATTTCAATTTAATGAAGGCCAGTTTAATAATCAGCATTGATCCATGCATTTTTGTCCTCTTTTTCTTTTTCTTTCTTCTTTTTCACTTCTTTTTCAAATAAGTGTTTACTAAGGGACTAGCAAAGTTAAGTATATGGGGGTGATGAATACCCATTCATCACTCTTTATTCTTTTATTTTAGCAACAAAATCTATGCAAAACACATATATATTCCTGTAAATAACAATAATTGTCAAATAGCATGCATTGTGTAAATATGCATTTTTAGCATGTTTTGTGCATAAATAAAAGAATAAAGAAATAAAAGAAAAAGAGGGAGATATTTCGAATAAATATTGAGCGACCTAATCCCAAGGGAGGGCTCAGCATGAGCCTGACCGCATAAAAACCCAAGTAGAGATAGATAGGGAAGCTCATGTGTATATATACCTATAAATAAATAAAAATATTTTCCTCTAAACAAAAATAAAAATGGATGTATTTATTTGTATATATTTGTAAATATTAAATTAAAATTAAAATGAGAAAAATAAAATTAAATTAAAAAGAAACTAAAAAACCCCTTCATCATTGTACATATGCCATGTACATAAAACCACAAACCTATTCATTTTCCCTTATAAATAAATAAATAAAAATTCCATAAAAATATGTACATATCCCACATTCCATAGTGTAAATAAATAAAATATAAATCACAAAAATAAAATAAAAATAAATAAAAATAAAAACCTAAAGCCACGTTGTATATACCATATATGTATACAAATAAAACTATTTATTTTACCCTTGCAAAAAATTAATAAAAATAAAATAAAAATACCATATTATTCCAAATTTTATCCTATAAATAAATAAAATATAAAATTGGAATAATTTGTTCAAAAATAAATAATTAAAAATCAAAAATAAAAAATACATATGTATATACATATATATATAATAATAATATTTTGTAAACACATTATTTATATTCCAAAAAAATAAATAAAAATCACAAAAAAATAGTTTAAAAATAAAGAAACATTTTTCATGTTTCAACTTTTCCATTCGGCCATTTACTATTTATTATTTAATTTAAAAATATTTAATACGTAGCCGCACCTGATTGGTCCACGGGGGTTGTTGACCCCCGGTCAACTCCCCCCGCCCCCCCCACGGACCTTCTTCCTTCGCGGATCCAGCGCCGGACCCGTTTTCTCCCATTTATCCCCTCTTGACCCGATCACCATTTCGCTAAACCTAGGGTCCTATTTCTTCCTCCTGCATCCGAGATACATGCCGACACATCCGCATTGGGATCCGCGCTTCACGGAACCCTGCTCGACCTTCTCTTCTCGGACCTGCAGGTGTATAAAGTCCCAGCTCTGCCGCACGATTCCTCTCATCTTTGGCATCGCCCCTTCCACCCAGGACCTCCACCCGACTCCCTAGAGTGATAACTAGCCGCCGGCGTGTTGCAGAGAGGAGGAGGGAGCACCGCATCACTGATCCGGCAACGTTTCGCCGCCGTGCACCGTCCAGAGCTGCGCCCGAGCTCCAGGCCATCGACGTCCCTCGAGGCGAAGACCAAGAGCTCCAGGAGATCATTCCTAGTCGACCACAGTCACCTGGTGAGCCTAGTTCTTTCTATCTTTCTTGAATTTCCAATTACGTCCAAATCCATCGTTCACCGTCGCTTGTCGGTTCTGACCATCCTCGTCACCCTCTTGACCATCCGAGTCGACCATCATCATCGACATCCTCCCCTGCACGTTCTACACCTGTCCATTCAACCCAGTTCGCCCCGGAACTGGGAGTCGATCTCCCTCGTCGTCGCATCGTCGGAGATCATCCGCCCCGAGGCATCTTCCACCCACTTCACCCCTCACAGGGTCGAGGCAGTTTGCTCTCGACCCAGAGTCTTCCTGTGGTGTTTTCCAGGTCCGAAGAGGCCCATCTGAGGGTCGAAGCATTCGAGCATAGGAGCCCCAGGCCACCGCTGTCGCCGAGCCACTCTGGTGGTCGCCGGCTTCATCGGAGAGACGCATCAGCTGCGGAGCGTCAAGGCTGAGCTATTCTGCACCTTAGTAGCAGCAGAGGAGGCCCAGCGCAGCCGTGGTGCTCCGGCGAAGTTCGCCGGAGCCAAGTTCTTCCAGGGGCCTCAAGAGCCGTCCGTTCAGCCCCAAATCGCCAGATCTCATCCGGATCGCTCGTTCCAGGCGAAGAAGAGGCCCTTATCAGCCACTGTCAGGTCTACACGCAGCATCATCTTCACCGTCCTTCCAGGGCGAAGGTTAGCCTTGATCAACCACCATCAGACACTCCACGTGGCGAGCCCTCAGCCATCGGATCAGAGCCGAGGTTCCTTTGTAGAGGTGCAGCGCCCCACAGCCGTTGGATACTACACGTGGTGCGCCTCTAGCCCTCAAATAATAAGGGGTAAATATCACTTAGGCCCCCTCCTGTTTCACTTTTATTGTTTAGTCATGTAACTAGTTTCAGTAGTTGTTTTTATTTCGTGAAAATTGCACTGAAGACCTGGTTGTTTAGTTTATTTGCATTTTCGTCCCTGTGTATGTTGGACACGTGCTTCGTTACGTGATTATTTGGTGAATTTTCAATGTATGGGCTTGAGTTTTGATGTGTTACTGAATGAAATACATGTTTTTATATTTACATCTATACCCCTGTGAATGTTTTCAATTGACATGTGCCGGATACTTTAGGTTATTTGCAAATAGTTCCCTGGGCTTTTAGCACTTGTTGCTAATACGCCCTTGGAACTTATTTTTCTTGCACATTGGTCCCTCTGTACCCAGCCCACGTACTGCGCGAGTGGGGACTTGGAGAAATTGCACGAGGACCCCCCCCCCCTCGGTTTCTGGATTTGTTATTTTTCAGCCCCAAAACTTTATTTTCATTGCAAACAGGTCCCTGTGCACTGTGGTCACTTGTGTGATTTAAATAAAATATCAAATCAAGTCCAAATTGCGTGAAATTGGATATGTGGCTCCTGCCACTGTGTAGAATTTTTACCAATTTTTGGGAACATTTTTGAGCCTTTTTAGTATTTTTAACAATTCAAAAACACCCCTTTTTGCCTCTGTTCGGGTTATAAAATCCCAAAAAAAATATTAAAACTCTTTCAAAAAAATTAAAAAATTAGAAGTTGTTAATTTTGTATGTTTGAATTTCTGTGCATTTTGGTCATTTTTGGATATATAAAAATCCTAAAAATTGAAAAACCTTTTAAAACTCATAAAAATTCTAAAAATAGTAGAAAATCCAAAAACAATAAACTTTTTTTTGAATTTTCCTTATTATTTCTACTTTTCATAAAAAATACCTCCAGTCCTTGAAAAGACCATTTGATATTTTTAAGTGGTCTTTGAAGCCGGACTGGATAGTGTCCTTCAGTTTCAACCTTCTTTCATTTTTAGAAAATTCCATAAAAATCATAAAATTCTCAAAAATTCATCAAAAAAAGTAAAAAATCCATAAAACCTAAAAATATTTTGTTGGAATTTTTGGACTATTTTTGAGCCATTAAATAATTGCTTGAATTTACTTATTTTTATTGTTTTATTATTTTCCTTCATATTTGAAAATCCAAAAAAATATAAAAATATTAAAAACCACCAAAATATTTGTTTTTTGCCTTTTATTCATTGTTGACTACTTCGTAGGCCGCAAGGTCATCTCGTGCTCCCTGAGTCCGACCCTGGGTGCTATACCAGGCTAATCTCATAGCCAGGGCCACTATTTGATTTTTCGTGTTTTATCTGCTTGATTGGTGGTCTGCTTCTCCTTTTCTTGATTGACTGATTGATTTCCGAGATTCGGGTCGCAACGACCCTAGCTCTATTTTATTCACCTGAGTCTCGATCATTTTTTCTCAGTCATCACTATCCTAGGGTGATTTCATCAGATTGCATCTCATATAGCATAGGTTTTCAATACTGTTATGCATCCCCCGTGGAGAGAGCTGGGAAGCATTGTAAGTCTTCTTTCTTGGCATGCATCATCGTTTTCCGACTTGCTTGGTTTTTCCGATCTTCTCCCTCTGATTTTGCTCACCTAGGATGCTAAATGGAAATTGAAAACCCCATTACACACGTGCATTGAAAAATAAGCAAAAAAAGTGATAACCACAATAAAATCAGACTGTTAACTCTATTGGACCTAAAATAAAAATGTAATGGATTCCTTGCATTGGAGAGAGCAATCCCCTACTTGTATGCGCATTTTATTCCTATGCACACGCTAAGGACTAGTGCCCAAATCCTAGGCCTATCTTCGGTATGTGAAACTTTGTGATGATCACCTAACTCTAAAACCGACAAGATAAATAGATCACATCTCAGTCTTCACAGTGTTGAGTAGGTGAATCAGGGCTTTACTTTGTGTATTGATTGTGAGTCCATTTGCATTCTCATATCTCTTTGAGTTGTCAGCCCGTCCGTGTGAGTCATCCATTTTTCATCTTTGAGTCTCTCTACCTCTCTTATACATATATCTCCTCATTTGCATTGAGTCGTGATATTGGCGCTTGAGCTCAATCATCTTCACCGGATCTTTTGTCTCTCTTCTTGCCCACCCTCCTCGTGTCCCCCGTCTCATCTTTTCTCTTACCCTGGATTGTTGTGCTGGTAGGTATCGCCCGATCGAGGATTTTGACTTACATTGATCGTTGGAGTAAGTCGGGCACGTTTAGAGGATGCTGAGATTGACATATCTCACTCTCAGTGGATTTGACTTACGATTTGTGCATAGGAGCTTATTAAGGACTTTAATGATGCACGATCATTTAGGTATGATTATTATTTGATGATTTTGATCTCACACATCGGATTGAGGATGCGACATATTTTGATGATATGATGATGATTTCATGAGTCTTGACCGATCTATCCATTTCGAGGTTCTCACCATATTGATTCAGAGATTTGATTAATCGATCTTGATTCGGACTTTAGAAAGATGGTGTGCAAAACCCACATGATTTCATTTATATACTTGATTGACCCATCATCGATCTCCCGATTCCATCATCCACCACTGTGCCTTCTCAGCTGATTGGAATGACATGAGGGATCGTATTGTGATTGCCCTATTGATTTGGTGTCCCTCACATGATCTTATGCCCTCCTGAGGTTTGATTGACTGATTGCTTTTGAGGACCTGAGATTCAACGCCAGCGATCCCACGACTTGATTGACTTAGTTTGTATTACTCCTTGAGGACTATCTGTGGGAGGATGCGACACATTCACTACGCTTGGTTCCCTCACTATTGGTGATGCATATCTATTGGAGCATGGGACCGAGTCGTCATATTTGACTATTTGGCCTCCCTCCTGATTGTGCTTCCGATCTGTAGGTGCACGAGGCCAATGACCCAACCTCCTTTGAGTCTTCTCTCCTTGACGGTCTTCGCAAGGATGATTGTTACATTTCTGATTATTTACTGCCTAGATCATAGTGCTATCTGAGGGTTATCTGCGAGAGACTATGACACATTGCTAGATCTTGCAGTCTCTTCTGCTCGTAGACGATCTGTCATCTACAGAGACAACTCTGACTGACTCCTTTGAGTCCTCTATCCTTGATGACCCTCGCAAGGATGAGATCTAATCTGATTATTCCATGCTTAGTTTGTATTGTTCCCCGAGGACTATCTGCGGGAAAATGCAACATTTTCTTTACGCTCAGTTCCCATTGCTGATTGTGCCTCCTTTCTGTTGGAGCACGGAACCAAGTCGTCTGATTTATGCTTTCGGTCTCCATTGCTTTCTTGTTTATCCGATCTGCTAGATCTTGGGACCTATCTGAGTAGACTCCTTCGAGTCTGCTCTCCTTGACGATCCTCGCAAGGATGAGCCATCTTCTCTGATTATCCGATGCTTAGTTGGCAGTATGTTCCCCGAGGGTTGTCTGCGGGACGCTGCCACACTTTCTAAATTTGCCGGTCTCTTCTGCAGGTAGACAATTTATCGTCTACCGAGACCACTTCTGTTGATCCATCTGATGGATCTGCCTCCTTTGAGTTCGCTCACCTTGACAACCCTCGCAAGGCTGATCTTCCATTTTGATCATTCATTGGCTAGCATAAAATACTCCTCGAGGGTTAATAGCGAGAGGTTACATCATATTTTTGGTACTCGACTTCCTTCTGGAGTCTCCTCTCTGTTGGAGCATGGATCCAAGTCTTCTGATTATTCTCTGATTTTGCTCACCTTGAGGACCCTCGCAAGGTTGAGCCATGTCTTTGTAGTGTTCGGTGTATACTTGTGACTTTCAGACCTTATGATCACCGAATGCCATTGTCTCCTGTTGTTTACCTTTTTATACCTTTCAGAGACCACCATATACTTGTAGGAATATGTACTGTTTTTTCTTCCTCTAGGTCTTACAGTATCGGGTCCACTCGCTCACTCTGTTCTTATGAGCTGATGTTCTGCTTTCGTTACCAATCCCTGGTTTAGTTTTCAATCTCTTGTCCCCAGTAGATGACACCCACTTGACTGCATATCTGGGTGTCTTTTCATTGTCTGATTGTGTTATCGTTCTCAGAAGGAGACGACGACGAGAACACGGTAGTCGCTTATCAGATACCGTCTTGTACTTCACATCCTTTAACTGTTGTATATTTGTGTTGTGTACTCTGTTCCTACTTACTTCTATATGTCTTGTGTGCCCCAGATCGTGTGCCATATATGCATGACTATACTTAGGACATACTTTTTCCTAAGCATAGGAGGGTACACACCGTGTTGTTCTATGTTCCGTTTCATCAGTCATGTCGTTGCTTATACATAGGGATATCTTACCCTAAGTATAGGGGGAGTGATGCGTACATTCTCCACGATCTTCTTATATATCGTATATATCTCTCTTTTCTTCTTTTCCTTTTCATTTCTCCTTATCTATATAAAAGGCGTCGCCCCTTTATGTCAGTTTTCTGTACTCAGGACGTACTTTGCCCTATGTATAGGGGGTTGAACCCCTGATTCGTTCATTCTTTGATCTCCTTATTCCCACCCATGACCTTCCCTGCATTGTGTACAGTTTGCTATACTTAGGATTACTTGATCTTAAGTATATGGGGGGACGGTCTCCTTCTTATTCATTTATCTCTTCATTCTTTCATCTCGCATTCTTTCAGTCGTTGTTTTATTGGTTTTTCTATACTCAGTACGAGTTATGTCGTCTCTTTCTCTTTTCAATCTATGAGGACATAACTCCTGCTAAGTATAGGGGGTTCGTATACACTCTGTATATACTTTAGCCATAACCCGTACTTTCGTAATTATGATTAATAAATATGGAAAAAAATATTATATTATTCATTACAAACCATTTAATAGGGCTTTTTATTCCTCAAATTCTTTGTGTACATACTGATTAATAAATCTTGTTAAAAATATTTTTGCAAAATGATTTGAAAAATGGTGTGAACTGTTTGAAAAACTTTTTGTGAAATATTTTTAACCTTTATAAAAACATTTTGAATACAAAAATTCTTTTCTTTATGTGAAATAAAGGATTTGAAAACCTATTTACAAATGATTGTGAAAATATTTATAAAAATATTTTGAAAAATGTATATATATTATTTGAAAAATATTTGCAAAACAAATTTCAAATGTTGGTAAATATTTGCAAAAAAATTATTTTGTACTATAGTTTTCAAAATTCTTTCAAATAAATTTGAGGAATAAAAGCATCATAAGTAAAAAACATAAAATTCATTATCAATTATATATATACCTAAATAAATCACTTTTTTAAAACTTGTAAATTCTTCAAATTCTTAAATCTTGTAAAATAAAGCGTCACACCCGTGCAAATAGTTGTAAATATGTTTACTTTGTGTGCCAAAATTATTTTATTTGCAAATTTCTCTGTATGAAAATTATTGTTGTTTTTAAAATTTTTGAAAAATTGCATTATTCTTTGCATCGTTGCACATAGCATTACATATCATTCATATTCTTTTGAATTGAGCTTGATGATTGAAATAGTCCAATAAAGTCAAAGATTGGAGCTTGGTTGGACCTTATTGCACTAGAACTCTATGGGAACTAGGTTTAAGGTACTTCAAGTATATTCAAGACTTAATTCTTTGAGAACCCAGGGTTGGGTTCAAGTCATCTCAACTAACTAAGTAGAACTTTTCGAGACACACACATGACTCTTGTCGGCTATGACCTAGCTTGGACACTTGCACCTTTCACTTGGATCAACTCAGGTGGAGTGGTGTGGGGGTTGGATTTACCAGTCTGAGATTCACACGGGTGGAAACATTCGTCCTCGTCTAAGGAGGGAAGTGCACCCTAACCTGGTCTAGTTACAATGAAGTTGAATGACAGGAGAGTGTGGGTTGCGATAAAGCTTCAAAAGAGGGATAGTCTTCTGGATCAAGAGGAAAAAGTCCTTATGTAAATGCTGTTGTAAATAGTATGTTAAAAAAATTCCAAAAAAAGTGGACATGCTTGTAAATAAATAAATATATAAATAATGCTTGCTAGAGTATGTATATATATTGTATAGAAAATAAGAAAAATTGAGCTTCAAAGTTACACCATGTGAGCCTGCAACTGGATGATTTGACTACACTAGTCTTTCATCCCAGAATAGGTAGCTACACGGGCTACCATCCATTCTCTTCTTCACATCCTCCTCTTTAGTTGGATGCCACTTTAACTTAGAAGGGAATACCCCGCTCCTCGACGACAGAGTGCTGGATTGGGGAATCATTGGGTTGTCATTCTGGAGAACTCATTTCCTTTGTCATTTCAGTTGGGGAGAGCCACTATCACTTACAATGTACAAGTCAGTTTCATAGTCATAAGGGTTTGCGTATGACGTAGGCTAGTTCTAACATAGCTATTGAGGTGGTTTGAACCGAGTTCTGTGACTCTCGAGGGTTGTTGTGTTTTAAAAATGGTTCCCGACATGTTTCACACACATTCTCACTCCAAGGTCTAACCTGAGCTCCAAAATTTGATTTTGAACAAATGAGTTTAATAATCATGATCAATTCAATTTATTCTTTATTCTTTAATTCTGTCTTGCCTTTTCTTTTATTCTTATTCTTTATTCTTTTTATACTTATTGCATAAGTATTTGCTAGGGACTAGCAAAGGCAAGTATGTGGGGGATGAATCTCCACTTCATCACCTTTATTATATCATTTTGGACTTAAAAATCCCAGCTAAAGCATGTAAATAACATCAATTTGTGCATAATGGCATACATCATTTATTGTAATGTTTGTATATAAAATAAGGTATTTAATGCAAAAATTATAGAATAAAGAGAAGAAAAGAAAAAGGAATAAAATATTGAAAATATTTTATGACTCTGACCCCGAGACCAAGTCCAGAATGGGATTGATCGATAAGAAATGAAGTACAGGGAGGTAAGGGCCAAAATACAAATACCTCATTTATTCATTCTTTAATTATGCATTTTCACACCTAATTTATTCTCTACTTTTATTCAACAAATAAAGAAACTCTGTACATGAAATTTGTGGATAATAATGTAAATAAAAATATAAAATCGAGTTTGTACAAAATAATACTCTGTTTTCATTTTATACACAAAATAAAAAGGCAAAAACCAAACTTCACTGACCGATATCTTTCAAATAAAAACTCAAAACATATCAAAATCACTCTAATTGTATATAACTTTTCAAGAGCTATTTTATAGTGGAGGTTTTATATTTTTTGGAGTTACTATGTAGAAGTTGGGTTTCAGGCCCCTATTGTACATTCTACTGATTAAAATATTCATTTTATTCATTATTCATTATTCTTACAAAATCATATTTTTATAATTTTGTAAATATTATTTATAACATATGTGTACATTAAAATTAGAATAAAACCAAAAGAAAAATGTAAAATAAAATAAATCTATGTGAAAGCGTAGATGAAATACCTTTGTTTCTACTTATAAATAAGCAAAAGGAAAATATATCTGTTTATTCTCTATTCATTCATATTTTTGTAATATTGTAAATGCTATTTATATTCTATTAAAAATAGAAAATAAAAATAAAAATCATCAAAATACATTGAAATAAAATAGTATACATAAAACATAAGTAAAATGCCTATAAATATACCTACATAATATATGTATCTATTTATTTAAATGTACAAATAACATCATAAAAATAAAATAAAAATAAGTTTATACTCCCAAAAATCAGTTATAAATAAATAAAATAATAAAATAAAATAAAATTAAAAAATGTACAAAATAAAAATAGATGAATATACAAATAATTACACTAATAAAAATTAACTAATAATAAATAAAGCCAAAAAAATAATAATTATAATAAAATTACATAAAATAATAAACATTTTTATTTTATACTCAAAAATTAATAAAATCATTTACTATTTTAATTTTTTTCGAATAAAAATTACAGTTTTGTCACGTAGCGTGCCTACGTGGACCAATGGTGGCGCGTAGACCGTTCACCTCTGGTCAACTGTCCCATCTGGGACCTAGCGCGTCAGAACCGTCTCCTCCCCACGATTTCTTCCTTTTTTCCTACACGCTTTATTGATCAACCGAACCTGATTTCTTCATGACATTTCATCATTGATATCTCGTGATTCTCGCCAAGATCCTGGGACCCTTGTAGATATCATAGATTCTTTGATTTAGGCCGATTAAATAAGGGTGCCCATAATGTTCATAAATAAACCTCTCCGCCTCCATTTCAAAATTTGGTCAATTTTCCGATCCTTTCTGCCCCCGCCTTTGGCCGAAAGAGCTTCTCTGTGATAGGGAGGAGACCCTGGAGGGTTCGAGCAGGCAGAATGAGGAGGGGGTGCACCCCGGCGGCTGTCACCGGCCACCATCCTGCTCCTTGGCTCCGGCCAGGTAAGAGTTGCATCTTTTACTCTCTTTAGATAGTTTTCAATTGAATAAGCTTCTTTATGCACATAGATTAGTTGTTAGCCCGTAGGTTTGGCGTAGCTTCGCCAACCCGTAGTTCGTCGGAGCTCCGCTCCGATGAATTGTTCCACCATGTTTTGCCAGTTCTCCGATCAGCGTTCCACGCCTATTTCCTTCTCCTTTCATTTCCCTATGCCCGCCACACTTCGCTCCCCCAGATCCACCGTGGATCTGGAGATCAGATCCTCCTTCTTAATCGTCCGCTGGAGGAGCTCCGCCCGAGCCATCCACCTGTCGCTCTCCACCAAATAAGACTGCCAGGCACCCTTTTTGCTTGTGTGTATCTGCTTGCTGGGTCTGGAGCGCCAAAGGACTCCGACGGAGTAGATTTTCGAAGGAACATGAGATACCAGGAGCCCGCATCTTCTCCGAGCTTGCCTTTCCGATCCTTGGGCTCCCGGACCCCCCTTGTGACCATCATTAGCTGCGGAAGACCTCCCTGGAGGTGAGGAACTCAACGCCATTGCCAAAGACCTTCAGGAGGCAGAGAAATCAACGATCGAAGTTCGGGGAAGACGAGTTCTTCCCCGTCCTTCATAAAGAGCAGCAACCGTCAGATGAAGAAGGTGTCAACCAGATTCCATCAGAGTCGTTGGATGAAGCACATCATGACCGTCAGATCACGTCGAGCGATCTAATGCTGACTGATGAATACCCATTCATCACTCTTTATTCTTATATTTTAGCTACAAAAACCTTTGCAAATGCATGTATATTCATGTAAATACAAATAATTATCAAAAGCATGCATTGTATAAAGTTTAATAATTAGCATGTTTTTGTGCAAAAATAAAAGAATAAAGAGTAAAAAGAAAAAGAGGGAAATATTTAGAATAAATATTGAGCAACCTAACCCAAGGGAGGGCTCAGGAAGGGCCTGACCGCATAAAAGCCAAAGTAGAGGGAGATAGGGGCTCATGTGTCTTAATATTCATGTAAACAAATTAAGGTATTTTACTCACAAAAAAAGACTCAAATTGGCTGGTAAATATTTGTATATATTTATAAAGATAAAAACAAGATAAAAATAGAAAAATTAAAAAGAAAACAAAAACATGACTCTTGTATATAGTCATAAAACAACCATCTTTTATTTATTTAGCCTTATAAATAAATAAAATTAATTTTCAAAAATTTTGTAAATATTCTATATGATATGGTGTAAATAATTAAAATAAAAACAATTATAACAAAAACAAAATAAAAATAACAAAAATTAAAAATCCAAAAATACTTTGTAAATATACCATGTGTATATATGTACATATCTAATTATTTCACCTATGTATAAAAATAATAAAAATAAAATAAAAACATCTTTTTATTAACTATTTTATGATATAAATAAATAAAATATAAAAAGGGAATAAAATTATATAAAAATAATAAATTAAAAATCAAAAATAAAAATCTACATATTGTACATATACCTATGTATAGCCATTTAATGTAAATACCCTATTTTTATTTTGAAAAATTAATCACAAAAAAATAGAAAATATTAAAACAAAAATATATCATGTTTTGACTTTTTAATAATTCTGCCATTTACTATTTATAATTGATTTTTCAAATCTTTTCCACGTGGCAGCTTCTCATTGGCCCACGGAGATGTTGACCTCCGGTCAACTCCCTCCGCGGACCTCCTTCTCCAGCGGATCTCGCGCCCGACCTGACTTCTCCTCTTTTTCCGCGCTCGATCCGCTCGCCACTGACCGTCTAGCGACGAACCATCATCGTCGCAGGAGAAGCTGACACGTGGATAAGTGAGATGATCTAGACCGTTGGCCAGCACCTATTAGGGGGTAAATTGCATATCCAGACCATGTTCTTTTTGTATTTAATAATTAGTTCTGTAAATAAAATGTGGCATTATAAAATAAGTGGACATTTTGCATTAAAGCCCTTGTATTTATTTTAATTGTTTTCGGGTCCAGTCCAAGTCACCTCACACGTCGTCCCACGTGACGTGGTAAAATAATAGATATAGCCCTACAACTTTTTGTAATTATTGTTTAGTCCAATAATTTAATCTCACATTATAAACTTTTGTAAAAATTGCAAGAAGGCCCCTAAACTTTCTCGTATTTACATTTTGGTCCATGCCTATATGCGCCACAGTCCTACGTATTGGTAAAATTGCACTTATTCCCTGGCGATTTGTATAATTGTAATTTAGTCATTATAATTTAAATAAACATTTAATATTTCTAGTGTTTTTGCACAGATACCCCTATTATTTATTTTATTTGCAAAATTATCCCTGCTACGGCATATATTTTTGTATCTTTTATCTAATTATTAAAAATAGTTAATGAGATCCTAAAAATCCCCAAAAATAGGATTAGGTGCTCTATACATTATACCTACACGCCACATGTCCAATTTGCATTTTTTGCATTTAATATATTTATTAAAATTAAAAAAGAGCCTAAATAATCCCTGTTTACATATAAATTTCCAAAGAAATAAAACCTTTTTAAAAAATTCCAAAAAATTTATGTATAATATATTTTGGTATTTATTGAGTCCAGAAAACAAAAACCCTTAAAAAAAGAAAACATAAAAACTTCAAGAAGCTCTAAAATCCTAAAACAAATACAAAAACTCTTCAAAAATATCCAAAATATGTTTTTCTCTTTTATACTTACCTTTTAGTAAGTATATATTAAAATTAATTGGGTAATTTTAGGACTTATTTATTATTTTTAATACCCAAGTTAAATTCGGATTATTCGTTAATCCCATACTTGGATATTTTTGACATTAAAAATACATAAAAATTAACATAAATTACTGGAAAAGATACCAAAAGATTAGAAAAATATCAAAAATCCACAAACAATTTATTTTCAAAATTTTTTCTATATTTCATAATATTTATGAATATATTACTATATCTTGTATATATAAGCCTTATATAGGGTATGTTGTTTATATAAAAGAAAAAAAATAAAAACATAAAAAGAAAATACAAAATTGGGAAATAAAAAATATAAAAATCAAAAAATAAAAACAAAAAAATATGAAATTAAAAACCCACAAAAACAATAACATGGACAAGAGATAAAAGATGAATATTTTGTGCATTCATTTTGCCTCCTTCTCCCGTTTGCTCCCAGTGTTCGACCTGTACTTGTGCTTACACCTATACTCATTTACATGTAGAGTTATAATAAATTTTAACTCCACGTTTTTATACTTAATTGTTTGATTTTTTATTGTGGGTTAATTACTGATTAATTGAGAGGTTTTGTCCGAGGTCACATCAGCGACTATCCTTCCGTCTTGTGGAATGACACGACTTCGGCATAATTTTTCTCAGTTATCAGCCACGCCTCGTTCTTCTCGCCCTGTCACGCATCTTGTACAAAATGGCACCCAATCTTCAATTTCAATTTTGAACCCCTTTTGACCCCTCTCTCTCGCTCCTGATGCGTGAAATGGCTAGAGGATTGTGACAGGATCCTCGCTGACCCTTTAGGTTGTCGAAGAGTAGGTCCTAGGGCAGCTTCCACCATCTCCGACCAAGGCTGGCCATCGAGGTTAGCATATGTGGTTTTTGACCATCAACATTCTATTTTCTTTATGCTTTAGATATACATAGTCGTAGATTTTTATTATGTGCATTTATTTCGTATTTTAATCACGTAGACATAGACTAAAACATCCTCGCTGGAGATCCGCTCCGGTTGCCGTTCATTTTACCACGTTGCCCCATCTCCATCCATTTTGCTTGCCGGAGGGTCACGGTAATTTTCCCACAACCCTTTTAACTCTTTTTTGCGGGTCTTGCGCCTTAGCTTGTGCCTGGGGCTCATTTTTGGAGGAGGCAGAGGCACTTGGAGCTTCTTTGCTCCGGTGGCCTCGTGCGAGCTCCCGGTCGTCGCCGGGGATTTCTGGAGCCTCCAACCACTAGAGGGACCTCGCAGAAACAACCCGGTCGTTTTTGAAGTCTGAAAGAGCGCCAGAGGCCAAGATCGAGGCCGGGGAAGGTCGCCACGCCGGTGGTTCTTCCCTGTTCCTCCTCCTGGGCCCTCCACCGTCGGATCTGGTCGTGTTCTTCCCCCGCTATAGCAGCTGCTGGTCATCCTCGTCTGCCATCCATCAGATCTTTGTGGAACATCTAATCTCAGTCAAAGGATTGCGAAGAGGTATCGGGCTTCCTCACGCTGCCACGTGTCTTAAGTGAATCATCAAGCGCCATTCGATCCGCCAGGTACTGGGTATTTTGCAGTTTAACCCTTGCGCATTTTTGTAATTTTTATTTCCCACTGAATCTTTCATTTGCCATTTAAATATTATTGTAATATTTACAAAAAGGACCCCGCACGAGTTTTATTTGCACTTAAGTCCTTATCCAGGTCAGCCGATAGAACTGGGTTATTTTGCAACCAAGACCTTGTGGGTTTCGGTATTTAATGTTAAGTCAGATTTTTTATTAATTAAGTTATAACTTTTGGATAAATAGCTAGTAGACCCCTATATTTTTGTATAATTTCATAAAGGTCCCTGCCAGGCTCGCATGCTTGCACACACGCATCTAGTGATTTTTGTAGTGATAACCTTGGGTTTTATGTATTTATATTTGGTCGTATAACATTTTGCAGACATGTAAAATTTCTGGAAAATTTACACTTTAGCCGGTGGATTTCTCTATATTTACAAATATGCCCTTACAAATAGTGTAGTTTCTCTTTATAGATTTTATTTATTTCATGCATCTATAAAATTCAAAAAAATCTCAAAAAATTAGCCTTCAGCTCCTGCTGCATTTCACATTCATGCCATATTTTTTATTTCACATGTTTAAGCATTTTATAATTTATAAAAATTCAAAAACATGCATTTTAATCCTTGTTTGCATTAGAAAATATATAAAATTATAAAATATTTTTGAAAAAAATCGAAAAATATATTTTATATTTATTTACATATTTTACATTACCATAAAAAATCACAAAAAAATAAAAGAAAACTCATAAAAATTTCCAAACCTCTATAACCTTTATAAAAATACTAAAAACTAACAAAAAATACTACAAAAATATTTTCTGTCTCTAAATTTTCAATATATTATTATCTTTATTTAAAAATTAATTCGGGGAATTTTTGCCTCTATTTTGTATTTTTTCCTCTCCATTTTAATTTCAGGCATATATTTTATTCCTTGTTTTGAGTATTTTGAACTTTAAAAATACTAAAAAAATTAGAAAAAATATAGAAAAATCATAAAAACATCAAAAAAATATAAAAATCAAAAAAATATTTTATTTATTATATTTGGATAAATTTATCTACTTTTATCTCTGTCTTACCACTTATATATATACTCTTCATATAGTTTTATATAAATTTTAAAAGTAAAAGAAACTATAAAAAATATAAAATATAAAAACAAAATACAAAATCAGAAAATTAAAAATCAAAATATCAAAATATAAAATCAAATAAAAAATATAAAATTAAAAACAAAAAAATAACACATATAGACAAATATGTCACATTCATTTTTTAGCATTCATTGCTCCGATCTACATCTTGTTCCATTTGTTCGACCTCTACATTACTTGCACTATACACATCTTTTGTAGAGTTATAATAAATTTTAACTCCGCATTATTACTTGTATTGCTTAATTTATCTATTGTGGGTTAATTGTTGTTTTAATCCGGATTTCGTGTGGCGATTCAATGACTGTGTTCCTACCTTGTGTGGAGCATAAGATCGCTAGATTTTCGGGTTAAACATGTACTCAAATCAGCGAGGTCACTGGCTAAGAATTAATCCACAGTCAGATGACTAATCAGATTTAGTCGGCCATTAGTTAATTTTGAATTCTTTAAATATTTTGAATATATAAATATTTTTATATTCATATTTTTATATTTTCATTGACTTGTACATTTTCTATACTATCGTAATGAAAGTAATTGACTTTAAATATAATATTAAGCATATTAGAATAAGTTTGATTCTAAAAAAAGCAAAAATAAAAATAAAAATCTATATGTAAAAGTCGACCGAGTAGTCATACAATAGTGGAATATAGATTGTTATAATGGAATGCATGTTGATTTAAGAAAGTGCACTTAATAAATGGTTAGTTCTCAATGTTAACGCATTTTTTATAATTGAAATATCATGATCTATACAATTATATATTTTTTTTAAAAAATAGATGATCTTAATTATATTGTCTGAAAAATATATTTTTGGAGTAAATTATTTCAATATACTTTATTAGGGCTATGTATTTTATTATAAAAGAACCATCTTTTCGATATAAATGGTAAAATGGGGTTGCCCCATGGGGAAGCTAACTTGGCATTTGTCGCCCCATTTTCCCATTTTTTAAAGTTGTTAAAAATCAAATCATGAAAATTCATCATTATATCCTTATATTATGCATTGAAGTTTCGTGCAAAACAGAGACTCCTACAGCTTCCATCCAGATGAGGTTGATTTTAACAATTCTGTGGTCGTTAAAAATGATTGTATCGATGGAGGTCGTGTGAATCTCGGTGTCACACAAAACTTGGATCATATAATATAGCAATATAGTGACGAATTTTCATGGTTTATTTTTTTAAAAATAAGAAAAAATAAGAAAAAATGAGACAAAGGGAGTCAAGTTAGCTCCCCCAATGGGGAAGCTCCATATATATATATATATATAGGGTAAAATGGGGCTTCCACGTTGGGGACCTAATTTGGCAATCCCATCAAACTTTTTTCCATTTTTTATTTTTTTGAAAAATACTTATGCGAATTTGCATAACTATATCCTTATATTATGTCATTAAAGTTTCATATGAAACAGATACTCTTGAGGCCTCTATCCAAACGGGTCGATTTCAACAATTCTGTGATCGCTAAAAATGGTTGTCTCGATGGAGACCGTAGGAGTCTCTATTTCACACGAAACTTGAATGACATAATATAGGAATATAATCATAAAATCCACGGATTTTTTTAATAAAAAATAAGAAAAATGGGATGTGGGAATCATGTTAGCTCCCCCAATGTGGCAGCCCCATTTTACAATATATATATATATATGAGAAAAAGGATCCTACAACAGCGGATGCAGGTAACTCCCGAGGATTTTTTATTTTTTTGAAATAAAATCTTGGAGGATTTAGATCACAATGTATCACCATGATGTAATCTAAATTTTAGCTTAATTTGAGACCTCTATCATATCCATCAAGACTACCAAAATTTAGAGGTTATAGAATCAATGAAAATGACCTCTACTAGATGAACATGTTAGGAGTGTTTGTTTTGCATAAAACTTGAATTATTTATTCTACTCAACATAATAAGTAAATCCTTCCAAGTTTTTATTCAAAAAAATATAAAATTCAATGAGAAAATAGGTCGCGTGAAGGGAGTTGCCTACATCCCATGGTGTAGACTCCATGTCTCATATTTATATATAGAGGGAGGAGTGATCATGCAAGAGCAAAAAACTGCGAGAGCATGAGAGCAGTGATTCTGGACCACTAGATTCTGCGTTCTCTCTCCTACTTGAATATAGTGGTCCAGAATCACAACTCTCGTGCTCTCACAGGTTTTGGCTCTCACAGGATCACTCCTCTCTCTCTCTCTATATATATATATATATATAGAGAGAGAGAGAGAGAGTTGACATTGTAAGAGCCAAAATTTGTGAGAGCATGAGAGCAGTGAATCTGGTTCACTGGATTCTGCTCTTCTCTCTCCTCTTGCAACCAATGAGGAGATAGATAACAGAAATTAGTGTTCAAGAATAATTGCTTTCATAGATTTTGGCTCTCACATGATCAACCCTCACTTACGCACACACATACATATGAGGTTGTGGAGCTTGCACCATAGTGCATGTAACTTTACGTGCACCGGTGCCGCAAATGTTCGATTTTTTAAATGAAACTATGGGGATTTACTTAAACATGTGTTTCAAATTCCGTTTCAAACAAGCATTCTTAATAATGTACATTTGGACAGCTCAATTTCATCAATTCAGAGACCGTTAAAATTTGACAGTCTTGATGGAGAGGTTAGAAGTTTCAAATTAAGCTGATTTTTTAATGACGTCATGATGTTTGATGAATACCCATTCATCACTCTTTATTCTTATATTTTAGCTACAAAAACCTTTGCAACTACATGTATATTCATGTAAATACAAATAATTATCAAAAGCATGCATGGTATAAAGTTTAATAATTAGCATGTTTTTGTGCAAAAATAAAAGAATAAAGAGTAAAAAGAAAAAGAAGGAAATATTTAGAATAAATATTGAGCAATCTAACCCAAGGGAGGGCTCATCATGGGCCTGACCGCATAAAAGCCAAAGTAGAGGGAGATAGGGACTCATGTGTGTAGATATTTATGTAAATAAAATAAAAATATTTTCCTCCCAAAAATAGATTAAAAGAGGTTTGTATATATTTGTATATATTTAAATATAAAAACAAGATAAAAATAGAAAAATTAAAAAGAAAACAACAACATCACTCGTGTACATAGTCACCTTGTATATAGTCTATTCATCTTATATTTATTTAGCCTTATAAATAAATAAAATTAATTTCTAAAAAAATCTTGTAAATATTCTATCCTTTATGGTATAAATAAATAAAATAAATTAAAACAAAAAAACAAAATAAAGAGAACAAAATTAAAAATCAAAAATACTTTGTAAATATACCATGTATATATATGTACATATCTATTTATTTTACCTATGTATATAAATAATAAAAATAAAATAAAAATATCTTTTTATTCCTTATTTTATGATATAAATAAATAAAATATAAAATGGGAATAAAATTGTATAAAAATAACAAATTAAAAATCAAAATTAAAAATCCTATATTGTATATATACCTATGTATAGTACTATATTGTAAATACCCTATTATTATTTTGAAAAACTAATTAAAAATCACCAAAAATAGAAAAAATTAAAACAAAAATATTTCATGTTTTGACCTTTTAATAAATCGGCCATTTATTATTTTTAAATGATTTTATAAATCTTTTCCACGTGGCCTTTTCCTATTGGTCCAGGGGATTGTTGACCGCCCGGTCAACTCCCCCCCCCCCCTCGGGACCACCTCCCACGGGTAGCGGGTGCCCGACCCGATTTCTCTCAATTTTCGCACCTAAACCCGATCACTCCTCGCCTAAACCCCGGGTCCGTTTTGATCACGTCATATCCGATACCCTCGCCGGAGCCCCAGCCTCGGGATCCGCGCTTTACACAGCCCTACCCGACCAACCGTAGCCGGACCTGCACCCATACTTAAGCTGAGCTCCACCACCCTATTCTTCCATCTTTGGCTCGTTCGCTCCACCCCCAGTGATCTCCAGTGCTCGAGTGAGAGTGACAGCTCGCTCCAGGTGCTGTCGCAGCGAGGAGAGGGCGTTCAGACCACTGATCCGGCGAGTCACCACCGCCGTGCTCCGCCCAGAGCAGGAGCTCGAGCCTCGGAGGTCGACGCTCCTCGAGGCGAGGACCCAGAGCATCCCCTGCTCACCCCCAGTCGATTCCTCTACCAGGTAGACCCATTTCCCTTTCCATTTCGCTAATTTCAGATTACCCCCAATTCGCTCCTCCGTCGAACACCTTCGATTCCGATCACATCAGCCATCCCCTCGACCATCGGGCTACACCATAGCCTCCGCCTTCCTCCCACGCACGTTCTGCACCCTTTCATTCAACCCAGCTCGCACAGGAGCTGGGGTTCGAGCTCCTCCGTCCATCCCCTCGTCGGAGCTCGCCCACACCGACCCCCCGACCACCTTCACCACGCCTAACGGGGTCGAGGCAGTTTGCCCTCGACCCGCGAGCTTTCTAGTCTACTTTGCATGTTCATCCAAGTCCCTCTGAGGGCTTGGACCATTCGGTCCAGTAGCTCCACCTCCGCCGACCTTGTCGGAGCTCTCCAGGGCTCAGTTGGGTCATCAGAGGACACCACGCGACGCGGAAGCCTCCCACGCACCTTCTCCGATCTTCAGCGAGCTTCCAGGAGGGCACTAGCGCCGCCACGAGCCCGGCGAAGTTCGCCGGCGCCCAGTTCGTCCAGCATCCTCCGTCGGCGTCCGATCACCTTCGACCTCCAGTTCACATCTAGGCCGTCCATCTGAGGAGGTCCCTTCACCGTCAGATCTTTGGAGAGGCGATCCATACCGTCCGATCAGAGGCGTCGTCCCACGCTGCTTCAGAGCCACTCGATCTTCCACGTGTCTGCACCTGGACCGCTCGATCAGGACGAGGACATCCTTCGTTGGGCGCCACCCGCATCTCAGCCGTCCATCCACCACGTAGCGCCCATCCAGCCGTCTACATTAATAAAGGGTAATTTACCCTTAGGCCCTTCTCTTTAGTTTATTCAGCGTTTAGTCCTGTAAATACATAGTTTAGTTGTTTAGTTTTTGGTACAATTGCATCGTGGACCCTGAGCTTTATTTTATTTGCATCTATGCCCCTGTTTGTGGTGTAACATGTGCATCGACACCTGCTCTTTTGGGTTATTTGCTTAATTAGCCTCGTCGTTCTGGACTATTAAGAAATGAAGAAATATTTTTAGATATTTGCATTGATACCCCTGTGCGTGGTTTATTTGCGCATGTGCGTTATTTTTGTGGGTAAATTGCATTAAGTTCCCTGGGCTTTTAATACTTGTTATTATTTAGCCCAGAAACTTAGTTTCTTTGCAAATAGGTCCCTGAGTGCCCCAGACACGTGCTTCACACGTGATTTCTTGGGATTTTTGCACCGGACCCCCAGGACTTTCGCTATTTGCGTTTAGGTCCCTATGTACAGTGCCCTTGTGTTTGATTTTAATAAAATAGCAAATCAACTCCAAATTTGATGAAAATTGGACACATCGCTCCTGCCATGATGTAAAATTTTCTATAATATTTGGAGACATTTTAGACACTGTTTGATATTTTTAAAAATTCAAAAACACGTATTTTCTTTACTGTCTGATTTGAAAAATCACAAAAAAATAGTAAAATTTATCTAAAAATTAAAAAAATTAGCTACTGTTTAATTTGTTATGCTTGATTTTCTGGCCAATTTTGGCCATTTTTCATTATCTACAACTCATACAAATTGCAAAACCACTAAAAATTTATAAAAATTCTAATAAATCATTTAAAAATCCAAAATTCATAAATCCAGTGCTCTAATTTTCCTTAAAATTTCTACTTTATAGGAAAATTACCCTTAGGAGCTGGGAGGCCCTTTTTACATTTTAAATTGTCCTTTCTCTCTTGACTGGACAGTACCTCCTATTTCTGTCATTGTTTCATTTTTAGAAAATCATATAAAAATCAGAAAAATCTCAAAAATTCACCAAAAACAGTAAAAAACATAAAACACACAAAAAATATTTTTATTGGAATTTTTGACTGATTTTCGATGCATTGAATAATTGCTTGAACTTGGTTGTTTCTTTAGTTTCCTTATTTTCCAAATTAATTTAAAATCCAAAAAAATAAAAACACCTAAAAATCCATCAAAACACTTGTCTTGTATTTTATTTCATTTCTTGACTACTTCGTAGGTCGCAAGGCCATTACATGCTCCTTGAGTTCGACTCTGGTCGCTATACCAGGTTAGTAAAATAGCAAGACCGCTATATTGATTTTGGCTTGATTTAATCTTATATTGGTGGTCTCTTTTTCTGGATTGACCACATCAGGTGACTTGGGTCGCAACGACCACTTTAGATACCTTTACCTGAGTCGCTCGGTGTGCCCATCAGAATGACGCCGTTGCCGGGGAGCACGGCTTAGTAGTCGTTTTTTTTTGCGGTTTTCTTTTCGCGGCTTTTTGTACATATTTTTGTATATACATTTGACCTGTTTATATATTTATCTGGTCTGACCACTCTTGTTTGATTTCTTGCGAGCGCCCGAGGACCGAGGCGACTTTCTTCGGAAGCCGAGCAACCGCGAGAACCGGAGGCGGCTCTTTTCTTTACAGAGCCGCAGGAGAGCGCGAGGAGCGAGCAGGAGTGCGGAAGCCGCGGAATAGCCGCGAGATTAGTGTAGATTAGATTAGCTTTTATGTCCAGCATTATTTGAATTGATGTAATAATACAGGTACTTAGAGACAGTTGGACTCTCGGGTCTGTTTCGCCGAGCACCGGTGTGTTCGGGGGACCCTTTAAACTAGTTTAGATTTTTCGCGGCTTTTTCGCGGTTTTAGCTTTTTAGATGCCTTTTACGGTTTTCCGCGGTTTTTATCGAGCCCCTAGACTTAGGATTTTCTGCTTAACTGTGCCGTAATTAGTAGGATCCCCACACTTAATTGCTTGCCTGTTCCTATAGAGCGATAATTGGACCTACTAATAATTCATTAATAAAAATAGCTGAGTCGCTTTCTTGAGAGCCTACACGCCGCGAGCCTGCCCCGTCAAGCGCGGCTCCTGAACTCGACCTGTCGAGAAGAGGAGGGGTGGGTCTAGATCGGACTCTTTGGATCAAGGGCGAGTGACTAGCTAGACGGTTCTGTCGAGTAGAAATTGCTTGTTTAGGACTCGGTTTTCACCGCTGCACCATATAGGTAGTTTTATTTCTGTCTTTAAATTCTGCGCGGATCATCTTGCATGTAGACTGCTGGAGTTAGGTACGCATTTCTATCTCTACATGCATCATTGATTTATCGCGCATCGGCTTTTTGTCTTCTCCCCCCTGTTTTTGACTTAATAACCAGGAGAACCGAAAAAATCGTTAGGTATTTTTGCCTGCATTAAAAAAATCTAAAAAAGAAAAACCATAAAATTGGGACTGCTAAAACTATCGACCCTAAAAGACACCTCACCTAAAAAATTTGTCTTAGGGAGAGCAACCCCCTCATTGCTTGGTTTGATTGTGTGAGAGAGTGACCCGTACACTAGGTAAAGCCCTCCGGTGCTCATCTCGACTGATTACCGACTCTTCTGTGCGGGACAGTCGGTTGAGAGAGTATCGGGTATCCCAGCAGGTCACGTAATCGCTCTGATATTTTGATTGTTCACCAAAATAAAAATTGACAAGATAATTTGACCGAGCCTTTACGGTCTTCAGCTTGCGTTGCGTTGGTGAACCAGGGGTTTGCTTTCGATCATAGTTTTTCCAGAACTCATCCGCCTTACTCGCCAGATCACGATGACAGGAAGGAGGTCTCTTAGGCAGCCTCTGGCTGCACCGCTTTTTAGCACTCCTGACCATTCATCTAGGTCGATTCGTGGGAGCTCAGATCCGCTCTCCGAACCCGAGTATGACTCCACCCTGTTCCCCCTCGACCACCCTTCTTCTTCTGATTCAGAGATACCAGTGCCAGAGGAGAGACAGACAGATGATTTATCGGCACCTGAGTTCAGTTGTTTTGGTTTTTCAGAGACGATGGCCGGCAGTTCCGATGATCGCACCGGAGGTCCACGAGGAGAGCAGCATTTTGTTCTGGACCAGGGTTCGATCAACTCCACCCTGATCGCCTCCCTCGAGTCAGTGCAGCACCAGCTGAGGGATCAGGGAGCATTCATGATGGACATGAGGAGAGAGCTTGAGCAGATGAGAGCCAACCGCGAGAACCGCGGAGGAGCAGGAGGAGGACCCGACGATGCGGCAGCAGCCGCAGCAGCAGGAGGAGCACCATCACCACTTAGATCGATGCGGGAGAACCACAATCCCGGGTCGACCTTGACACACCGCTGGGTGGTACTTCCAGCCATCGTGGGGGACTTCAAGTTCCCCCCGAACACTTTGCAGCTCTTACCTCGGTTTCACGGTATGGCGACAGAGGAGCCTCATCTCCACCTGCAGGAGTTTGAGATGATATGCAGTACTGTCCACGATCGTCAGGTGGACCAGGATACTATCAGGATGATTGCCTTCCCCTTTTCCTTAGCCGACAGAGCAGCCACCTGGCTGAAGCACTTGGGGATGTTTGTCTACACTTGGGAGCAGCTCCGCGCCGAGTACTTGCACAAGTACTATCCACTCGGGCAGACCAATGCAGCGAGAGCCCTCATCAGCAACTTCTCCATGCTCCCCAACGAGCAATTCCATGAGGCATGGGAGAGGTTCCGTGAACTGACTGATCGATGCCCGCACCACGACATCTCGAAGCCGAACCTTGTTCAGATTTTCTTCAGCGGGCTGACACCAGAGCTTCAGGGCTTGGTGAACGCTTCTTGTGGAGGGTCTTACTTTGCCAAGGATCACGACTAGGTCTGGGCCATCTACGAGGAGATGGCCGAGAACTACATGGTGATGTCCCAGACCAGGTTGTACACTCAGGGCAGACCCTAGCAGCCAGGACCCGTGCAGTACCAGAGGATAGCACGGGTCGACGCCAGTCCTTCCAGTTCGTCCGCAGTAGCAGCAGCACAGGCAGAGTCCACAGCTGCGGACATGGGCATCATTAGCGAGAAGTTGGATCGGATGGAGCTGATAGAGAAGAAGCAGTGACAGAGCATCACTCAGATGGAGAATATGGCACAGATTCTGAGCGACATGAAGACCCAGCTCTTGTGTCTTCAGGAGGCACAGACGGCTTCCCAGCCCCGTCTTCAGTCGCGAGGCGATCACGGCAGCAGCGGCAGCTCGTCCCAGCGCTCCAGCTCACACCAGCAGCCTAGACAGGTTCACCTTGTACAGGCGGAGCCGTACCAGCAGCCGCAACCCACTTACCAATCACCACCATCTCCAGACTTGCAGATGGTGGTATACGAGCCTGATCAGCCTCTGGTTGTACTCCCGCCAGCCCCATACGATGCAGAGCCGTTGATGGATGTCAACGGGATTTGGTATGACCGCCCTCAGCCTGGAATCCGACGAGACCATCCCGGATTCAGGTGGGGGAGTGGAGGTACCCAGCCCCAGCAACAGCCATCTGGTCAGGGAGGCCAGTACAGCCAGCAGAGAGAGCACCAACAGCAGCAGCCCCCAGTGTACCATCCACAACAGCAGCAGCAGTCTTCCTATGGTCCTCGTCCCTATCAGCAGGGACAGTCTTGGAGGCGTGAGCAGCCTCACCAGCAGCAGCAACAGCATCACTCATACCCCTCTCAGCCACAGCAGCAGCAGATCCAGCAGCCTCACTATCAGAGAGGCTACCCGTCGGGTTCTCATGAGAACCCTGTTTTAGATGACATAGCCCGCCTCCTCACGGACCAGTAGGCTACCTTCAGACGGGAGATGGACGAGTTCCGCCAGGAGATGCGGGACATTGTGAGAGGGAAGGCCGCCATCCCTGCCCAGATCGAGCCGAACCCCAACAACCTGAAGCGGAAATCTGAGCAGGTAGTTTGTACTGAGTATACCACTCCTAGTGATGCATTTGGTGATATGACTGGATATCTGTTTGATACTGATTTTGTCACATATAGGAGCGGTAGGATGCCAGCAGGAGGCGCCTCATCTGAGCTACATCATGAGGATCCACCTAGAGCGCCCGACGAGGAGGATGATGACGGTGGTACTGATGCCACCAAGGATGCTGATTCCACCGACGGTACTGAGGCCGCCGTTTCACCAGTTCGAGGAGGTGGTACTGAGGCCACTCCTGATGCCGAGCCAGAGCGCGGTACTGAGGCCGCGAGTCTTCCAGCTGAGCCAGCCGATGGTGGTACTGAGGCCACCAGAGTTCATGTAGAGATATCTGTTGTTTTTCCTTCACCTGATGTATCTCTGAACAGTTCTGTGAATAAATGAAAGGGTTTATTTTCTTCTGATCCCACTGTGGTGCATGATGTATGTGTGGATCCGGTCATCGAACCGCCTAGACCCTTTTCTAGTCCTTCATCTGAGAAGGACCCAGTGATCCCCTTCCCTAGAGCCCTTCAGATGGGGAAGGGGAAGAAAATAGAAAATCCAAAAAAAGAGATCAGGAAGAGTTCAGCCAGCAGATGATAGACCATTTTCACATACAGCTGACTCTTCAGGAGGCTTTGCAGCACATATTCCTTCTTCAGCGTTCGTTGAGAGATAGGACCACAGTCAGGAGGAAGAGGAGGAACCACCACTCTGAGATCCATGTGCTGACGAAAGCCACGTGTTTCGCGATCCAGAACCGTCTGCCGGCCAAGAGGCCAGATTCAGGAGCCCCTTATATCAGATGTCATATCAGTGAGCAGAGGTTTGACCGTACTCTATTGGATAGCGGATCGTCGATCAACCTCCTTCCGGCAGCCCTTCTCGACCGCTTCGAGTTGGGCACTCTTCGACAGAGCAGGACAGTCCTTCAGTTCGCTGATAGATCTGTCAAGAGGCCGAAGGGGTTGTTGCGAGACGTTGTCGTCACTATTCAGGGTCTGCAATTCCCCGTGGACTTTGTAGTGTTGGACATGGAGATCCCTGATTCAGTGACTGATACCCCCATCATTCTAGGTCGCCCGTTCTTGGCCACAGCCAAGGCGGTGACTGATCATGATAGCGGGAAGGTATACTTTCGCGTCGAGGGCGAAAGTGTACAAATAGAGACGGTCGAGGACAGCAGAGCCAGAGAGAGATCGTGCTCAGAGACCACTTCAGATACAGAGCAGCTGACAGATGCAGGGCTAGACATCCACCAGGACTGTGACTTCGTGATCACAGATGATGAGGCAGTTTGGGCAGATCCAGTAGCACAGGCCATCCTCTCATTTTCAGACACCGCTGATGCAGAGATGACAGCAGAGGAGAGCTTGGAGAGCACATTCCTGGTTCAGGATACTTTAGAGGCAACAGAGCAGGTTCTCGACCGCGACACGGATTTTTGTGATGATGGTGGTATTGATGCCACCTTGTGTGATGCAGATCCCTCGGAGTCAGAGTCTGAGTGGGCAGATTATGATGATTATATGCCAGACCTGATTTCCACTGAGCCTACAGCTGAGGAGGAGGTAGATGCCGAGCAGATCAGAGACAGTCCAGTTGAGCAGCCTTCTCCAGATCCAGTTTGCGAGAGTACGCTCTCAGTCTCCCGGACAGATTTGGCAGCATACACGTGACTTCTTTCAATGCCAGATTTGCCAGCACCCAGTTGTCCAGACCCGAAGCCACTTCCTGTGTCGCTGAAGTATAGATTCCTTGCGGGTGAGCTTGAGATGTACCCAGTCATTATCTCAGCCGATTTGACTGGAGAGCGGGAATCCCGTCTGATGGGGGTTCTTGAAAAGAACCGCAAGGCAATAGGATGGAGCATAACAGATCTCCATGGGATTAGTCCGGCCCTGTGCTCCCACCATATCTATCTCGAGGATGAGGCGAAGCCGTCGCGTGAGTTCCAACGGTGGCTGAACCCAAATCTGAGAGATGTTGTCATGAAGGAAATTCCGAAATGGTGGAGCGCCGATTTTATCTATCCCATCTCCGACTCCAAGTGGGTCAGCCCTTTGCATGTGGTGCCCAAGAAGACGGGCATCACTACAGTGATTAGCGAGTCTGGAGAGGAGATTGCTACACGAGTACCCACTTCTTGGCGGGTTTGTGTTGACTACAGGAGACTCAACCAGGCCACTGATGAATACCCATTCATCACTCTTTATTCTTATATTTTAGCTACAAAAACCTTTGCAAATGCATGTAGATATGTGTAAATAGGAATAATTACCAAAAGCATGCATTGTGTAAAAACTTATAATTAGCATGTTTTTGTGCAAAAATAAAAGAATAAAGATTAAAAAAAGAAAAAGAGGGAAATATTTGGAATAAATATTGAGCAATCTAACCCAAGGGAGGGCTCAGCATGGGCCTGACCGCATAAAAGCCAAAGTAGAGGGAGATAGGGGCTCATGTGTAAATATTTGTGTAAATAAATAAAACTATATTTTCCTCACCCAAAAATATGCTTGTAAATACTTGTATATATTTAATATAAAAACAAAACAAAAAGGTAAAAAAACCAAAAAGATTAAAAATACCCTTTCATCATGTACATAGACCATGCCTCTATATTTATTTAACCTTGTAAATAAATAAAGCCATTTTCCAAACTTTTTGTAAATATTCTATGCTATATATTGCAAATAAATAAAATAAAAAGAATCAAAATCAAAGTAAACTAAAAATAGAAAAATCAAAAATACAAAAAATACATTGTACATATACTAGGTGTAGAGATGTATATAAATAATAAAAATAAAATAAAAACACTCTTTTATTCCTTATTTTATAATGTAAATAAATAAAATATAAAATAAGGATAAAATTGTATAAAAATAATAATTAAAAATCAAAAATCAAAACACTACACATTGTATATATACCTATATATGGTACATACTATGTAAATACCTTATTTTTATTTCCAAAAATTAATTAAAAATCACCAAAAAATAGAAAAAAATAAAATAAAAATATTTCATGTTTTAAGTTTTTGAAAATTCGGTCATTTTCTAACCCAAAATAATTAAATAAAAATTCATTGCTTGGCGGCCTCTGATTGGTCCACGGGGGATTGTTGACCCCCGGTCAACTCTCCCCCCAGGACCACCAGAGACGGGTCCGTCCTGCCCGACCCGATTTCTCTTGTTTTTATCCGACTGACCCGACCGCCATTAACCCAAACCCCGGGTCCGAATCATTCTCCTTGCATCCGGCAACCTCGCCGGAGCCGCTCCCTCGGGATCCGCGCGCTCCTGCGCTTGCCCGGACCCCCTCTTCTCGGACCCAGCACCATATATATTGTCGTCTCCGGCGACCTAATTCTTCGATCTTTGGCCATTCGCGCAGCTTTCCAGTGAGCTCCAGAGAGAGAGCGAGGTGACAGCTCGCCACCCCACCCTGTTGCAGCGAGGAAGGTCGGCAAATCCACTGATCCGGCGAGACCCTCGCCGTAGCTCCGCCATCTGAAGCGAGCTCGAGCCTCGGGCAGAGACACCCCTTGAGGCGACGACCGGGAGCTTCCCCAGCTCCAGCACAGTACCCTCTTGTGATTTTTGAATAAAATATCAAATCACCTTCAAATCCAACGAAAATTTGATACATGGCTCCTGCCATGGTGTAGGATTTTTGTAGATTTTTTAGGACATTTCTGAGTTTGTTTGCTATTTTTAAAAATTCAAAAACCTCAATTTTGTTACTGTCTAAATTTAAAAACCCCAAAAAATATAAAAACTCCCCTAAAAATTCTATAAAAATTAGATACTGTTTAGCTTAGTGTGTTTGATTTTCTAGCCAATTTTGGCTACTTTTCATCACAGAAAACCACTAAAAACTTAAAAACCCCAAAAAACCCATAAAAATTCTAATAAATACATTGAAAATCCAAAAACAATAAATCTGGTACCTAAATTTTCCTTATTTCATCTATTTTATAGGAAAATTACCTCCAGGCCTTTTTGAGGTCCTTAGGTATTTTATCTAGGGACTTTAGGCCTGGCTGGACAGTGCCATTGCTTTCTGCTACTGTTTGATTTTTAGAAATTAAAATAAATATCAGAAAAATCCCAAAAATTCACCAAAAACATAAAAAAGTATAAAACACACAAAAATATTTTTGTTTGAATTTTTGCTTGATTTTTAATGCATTAAATAATTTGTTGAAGTGTGATTGTTTTTGTCTTTCTTATTTTCTTAATAAACTTAAAAATAAAAAAATCTAAAAATAATCAAAAACCACTAAAAATCTGTTGTCTTTTATTTTATTCATTTTGACTACTTCGTAGGCCTTTCGTCCAATCCGTGCTCCTTGAGTTCGACCCTGGGTGCTATACCAGGTTAATCTCATAGCAGGACCGCTTTTCGTGCTTGATTGATTTTATTTTCAGTAGTGGTTCATTTTTCTTGATTGACACTTCTGAGTGACCGAGGTCGCAACGACCTATCTTCTGTACCTTATACCTTAGTCGCTCGGGTTTTGTGTCATCATAATGGCGTCGTTGCCGGGGAGCATGGCTTAGTAGTCATTTTTTTAGCTTTTCCGCGGCTTTTTGATTTTCGCGGCTTTTTGTATAGATTTTTGTATATATATTTTTCTCATATTTTCTGACAATAATATTGGACTGACCACTTGTCTCTGTTTCTTGCGAGGGCCCGAGGATCGAGGCGGCCGATTTCGAGAAGCCGACGCAACCGCGAGACTCGGAGGCGGCTCCCTTCTGCCCGAAGCCGCAGGAGAGAGCGAGAGAGAGAGTTGAGTGGGTGAGGATAGTTTAGAATATTTAATTATTGTTGTAATAATACAGGGACTCGGACTTGGACTATTGTGGACTTGCCGTAGCGGGTCTGTTTCGCCGAGCACCGGTGTGCTCGGGGGACCCTTAGGACTTGCGCGGTTTTTCGCGGTTTTTCGCGGTTTCATTTTACTTTTCTTTCTGCCTTTTCCGGTGTTTGCACGGTTTTTGCTCGAGCCCCTAGACTTAGGAATTTCTGGTGATTGTGTCGTAGTTAGTAGGATCCACACACCTAATTGATTATCTGTTCCCATAGAACGTTAATTGGATCTACTAATAAATCAGTAATAAAAATAACTTAGTCACTTTCCTGAGAGCCTACGCGCCGCGAGCCTGCCCCGTCAAGCGCTACTCCTGAACTCGACTTGTCGAGAAGAGGAGGGGTGGGTCTAGACCGGACTCTTTGGATCGAGGGCGAGTGACTGAGTTAGACGGTTCTTCGCTAGAAATTGCTCGTTTAGGACTCGGCTTTCCCGTTGCATCATATAGGTAGTTTCCTTTCTGTCTTTAAATTCTGCGCGGATCACTTGCATGTAGAGTGCTGGAGACAAGGTACGCATTTCTATCTCAGCATGCATCATTGATTTCTCGCGCATCGGCTTTTTCGACTTCTCCCCCCTGTTTTGGATTAAATAACCAGGAGAACCGAAAAATTCGTTAGGCCGCTTGTTTTTATTTGAAAAATATTAAAAAGAAAAACCATAAAATTGGGACTGGCTAAGACTATTGACCTTAAAAACCGCTCACCCTAAAAATTTTGTCTTGGGGAGAGCAACCCTCTCATTATATGGTTTGGATGCGCGAGAGAGTGACCCGCACCCTAGGTAGAGCCTCCCGGTGCTAGTCCCGACTGATTACCGACTCTTCCGTGCGGGCCAGTCGGTTGGGATAGCATCGGATATCCTAACAGGTCACGTAAGCGCTCCGATATTTTGTGTGTTCACCAAAATAAAATAGACAAGATAATTTGACCGAACTTTCACGGTCTTCAGCTCGCGTTGCGTTGGTGAACCGGGGGTTTGTTTGTGATCATAGTTGACTCCAGATCTCATCCGCCTTACTCGCCAGATCAAGATGATGGGTAGACGGTCTCTTAGGCAGCCACTGGCTGCACCGCTTTCGGGCACATCTACCCGATCATCTAGGTTGGCCCGTGAGAGCCGAGACCAGCTCTCCGAGCCCGAGTACGACTCCGCCCCGTTCCCCCTCGACCCCCTTTCTTCTGGTATTGAGAGACATGAGCCCGAGGAGAGATTAGCAGATTTGACAGCACCTGAGTTGGGCTCATTTGATTTTGCAGACGTCGCCATGGCCGGCAGTTCAGACGATCACCCCGGAGGTCCACGAGGAGACCAACATTTTGTACTAGACCAGGGGGCGATCAACTCCACCCTGATCGCATCACTTGAGACAGTTCAGTAGCAGTTACGTGATCAGGGGGCATTCATGATAGAGATGAGGCAAGAGTTGGAGAGGCTCAGAGCAGAGCGAGACCAGCAGAGCGAGCCTGAGGAGATACCTGATGCAGAGGCCGCAGCCGCAGCAGCAGCAGCAGCCGCCGCCGCCGCAGCGGCAGCCGCCGCGGCAGGAGGACCACCACGACCGATGCGGGAGTTGCACAACCCCGGATCGACTCTGATGCATCACTGGGTAGTAGTGCCAGCGATCGTGGGGGACTTCAAGTTCCCCCCGAACACCTTGCAGTTGATGCCCCGTTTCCACGGACTTGCCACTGAGGATCCCCACCTCCACCTCCAGGAGTTCCTGATGATCTGCAGCATTGTCCATGATCGCCACGTGGATCAGGACACGATTCGGATGATAGCCTTCCCTTTTTCACTGGCAGATAGAGCAGCCACCTGGCTGAAGCATCTAGGGAAGTTTGTCTACACCTGGGAGAAGCTCTGCACCGAGTACTTGAACAAGTACTATCCACTCGGGCGGACGAATGCAGCGAGGGCCCTGATCAGCAACTTCTCCATGTTCCCCAACGAGCAGTTTCACGAGGCATGGGAGAGGTTTCGAGAGCTCCTAGACAGATGCCCGCACCACGACATCTCCAAGCCGAACCTAGTTCAGAGCTTTTTCAGCGGGTTGACGCCAGAGCTTCAGGGTCTGGTGAACGCTTCTTGCGACGGGTCCTACTTTGCCAAGGACCACGACCAGGTCTGGGCCATCTACGAGGAGATGGCCGAAAACTACATGGTGATGTCCCAGACCAGGTTGTATACTCAGAGACCCCAGCCACAGCAGCCAGGACCCGTGCAGTACCAGCGGATAGCACGGGTAGATGCAGGTCCATCCAGTTTGTCCGCAGTCGCAGCAGCACAGGCAGAGTCATCCGCTGCGGACATGGGCATTATCAGCGAGAAGTTGGACCGCATGGAGCTGATTAAGAAGAAGCAGTGCCAGAGCATCACTCAGATGGAACAGATGGCACAGGTTCTGAGCGACATGAAGACCCAGCTCATGTGTCTCCAGGAGGCACAGACGGCTTCACAGCCCCGTCTTCTGTCGCGAGCGGTACCGGCGGAAGCAGCAGCTCGTCCCAGCGCTCCAGCTCCTCACAGCAGCCTAGACAGGTTCACCTTGTACAGGCGGAGCCGTACCAGCAGCCGCAGCCTACCTACCAGTCCCCACCATCTCCAGACATGCAGATTGTGGTCTACCAGCCGGATCAGCCTCTGGCAGTACTACCGCCAGACCCCTTCGATGCAGAGCCGTTGATGGATGTCAACGGGATTTGGTATGACCGCCCCCAGCCTGGGATCCGACGAGACCATCCTGGATTCAGGTGGGGGAATGGTGGTGCCCAGCCCCAGCACCAGCCGTCAGGTCAGGGAGGGCAGTACTCCCAGCAGAGAGATCACCAGCAGCAGCAGCAGCCCCCAGCATACCAGCAGCATCAGCCATCATCCTTCGGTCCGCGTCCCTATCAGCAGCAGGGGACAATCGTGGAGACGTGAGCAGCAGGCTCACCCAGTTCAGCAGCAGCACCCTTCCTCATATCCCTCTCACCACCAGCAGCAGCTCCAGCAGCCTCAGCACCAGAGAGGCTACCCGTTGGGCCCCCACGAGACCCCCGCTTTGGATGACATCGCCCGCCTCCTCACGGACCAGCAGGCCACATTCAGACGGGAGATGGACGAGTTCCGCCAGGAGATGCGGGACTTGGTGAGAGGGAAGGCCGCCATTCCAGCCCAGATTGAGCCGAATCCGAACAACCTCAAGAGGAAATCTGAGCAGGTAATACACACTGAGTCTGCCACTCCTAGTGATCCATTTGTTGATACATCTTCGGATCTATTTGATGCTGATTTTGTCACAATTAGGAGCGGTAGGACCCCAGCAGGTGGCGGCGCCTCATCTGAGCTTCACCACGAGGATACATCAGAGGCGCCACATGAGGAGGAGGATAGCGGTACTGAGGCCGCTCCAGATGATGATGGTGGCACTAATGCCACCAAGGATGTTGATTCCACCGGCGGTCCTGAGGCCGCCGCTTCACCAGTTCGAGGAGGTGGTACTGACGCCACCAGTAGAGCCGAGCCAGCCCGCGGTACTGATGCCGCGAGACGTCTACCAGCAGCAGCAGCAGAGCCAGCCCGTGGTGGTACTGAGGCCACCGGTGTTTGTGTTGAGAGCGATGTTGTCTTTCCTCGCCTTGATGTATCTCAGAACTTTGGTTTGAATAAAGGAAAAGGTTTAGTTTCTTCTGGTCCCACTGTGGTGCATGATGTATGTGTGGATCCGGTCATCGAGCCGTCTAGGCCTTTTCCTAGTCCTTCATCTGAGAAGGACCCTGTGATCCCCTTCCCTAGAGCCCTTCAGATGGGGAAGGGGAAGAAAAAAGAAAATCCGAAAAAGAGAGAGCTTGAGGAGTTCAGCCCAGAGCATGATCGATCGATTCCACATCCAGCTGACCCTCCAGGAGGCTTTGCAGCACATCCCCCTTCTCCAGCGTTCTTTGAGAGACAGGACTACAGTCAGGAGGAGGAGGAGGAACCACACTTCAGAGATTCACGTGCTGACCAAAGCCACGTGTTTTGCGATCCAGAACCGCCTGCCAGCCAAGAGGCCAGATTCAGGGGCCTCGTATGTCAGATGCCAGATCATGTGAGCAGAGTTCGATCGTACTCTTCTAGATAGCAGATCGTCGATTAACCTTCTTCCGGCAGCCCTTCTCGACCTCTTCGAGTTGGGCACTCTTCGACAGAGCAGGACAGTCCTTCAGTTCGTTGATCGATCTGTCAAGAGGTCGAAGGGGTTATTACGAGATGTTATCGTCACGATTCAGGGCCTGAAATTCCCCGTGGAGTTCGTAGTGTTGGACATGGAGATCCCTGAGTCAGTGGCCGATACCCCCATCATCCTTGGTCGTCCGTTTTTGGCCACAGCCAAGGCGGTGACTGATCATGATAGCGGGAAGGTGTACTTTCGCGTCGAGGGCGAGAGTATACAAATAGAGACGGTCGAGGACTACAGAGCTAGAGAGAGAGCCCGCTCAGATGCGAGTACAGATTCAGAGCAGCTGACAGACACAGAGCCAGACATCCACCAGGACTGTGATTTTGTGATCACAGACGATGAGGCAGCTTGGGCAGATCCTGCAGCACAGACCATCCTCTCATATTCAGATATAGCTGATGCCGAGATGACAGCAGAGGAGCATCTGGAGAGCACAGCCCTGGTTCAGGATACCATAGAGGCAGCAGAGCCGGTCCTTGATCGTGACACGATGTTTAGTGATGGTGGTACTGAGGCCACCTTGTTTTCCGGTGGTACTGATGCCACCGCGATTGATACAGATCCCTCGGATTCAGAGTCTGATTGGGCCGATTGCGATGATCAGATGCCAGACCTGAGTCCACCTGAGCCTATAGATGAGGAGGAGGTAGATGCAGAGCCGAGCAGAGACAGTGCAGTTGAGCAGCCTTCTCCCGATCCAGTTTGCGAGAGTACGCTTTCACTTTCCCAGACAGATTTGGCAGACTTAGCAGCTTTCACTCAGTTTCTTCCGCAGCTGGATTTGCCAGCACCCAGCATTCCAGAGCTTGAAGCCGCTCCCTACTTCGCTGAAGTATCGATTCCTTGCGGGCGATCCAGAGATGTACCCAGTCATCATCTCCACCGAGTTGACTGGAGAGCAGAATCCCGTTTGATGGGGGTTCTTGAAAAGAACGCAAGGCGATCGGATGGAGCGTAGCGGATCTCCATGGGATTAGTCCAGCAGTGTGCTCCCACCATATCTATCTCGAGGAGGGGGCGAAGCCGTCGCGTGAGTTCCAGCGGCGACTAAACCCCAACCTAAGAGAGGTTGTGATGAAGGAAATATCGAAATGGTGGAGTGCAGATTTTATTTATCCCATTTCCGACTCCAAGTGGGTCAGCCCCTTGCATGTGGTGCCCAAGAAGACGGGCATCACGACTGTGATCAGTGAGTCGGGAGAGGAGATCGCTACACGAGTACCCACCTCTTGGAGGGTTTGTGTTGACTACAGGAGACTCAACCAAGCCACCAAGAAGGACCATTTCCCCCTGCCTTTTATTGACCAGATCATTGAGAGACTGGCAGGGAAGAGCCATTATTGTTTCCTGGATGGGTACTCGGGCTACAACCAAGTGGCCATCGCTCCTGAGGATCAGGAGAAGACCACCTTTACCTGTCCCTTCGGCACATATGCTTTCCGACGCATGCCATTCGGGCTATGCAATGCCCCTGTGACCTTTCAGAGGTGCATGCTGTCGATCTTTTCGGGCATGGTAGGGAGTGTTTAGAGGTCTTCATGGACGATTTCTCGGTCTACGGCGACGGATTCGACTCCTGTCTTGACTGCCTAGACCGAGTACTCCAGCGATGTATTGAGTATCATTTGGTTCTATCTTGGGAGAAGAGTCACTTCATGGTGACTCAAGGGACGGTGCTTGGCCACATCATCTCCAACAGGGGCATGGAGGTTGATCCGGCCAAGGTTGATGTCATTAGGAAACTCACACCGCCGTCCAATTTGAGGCAGCTACGGTCATTCCTGGGGCACGTTGGATTTTATAGGAGATTTATTCGGGATTTCAGCAAGGTTTCCCGACCGTTGACTGACCTCTTGACGAAAGACACCGAGTTCCTTGTCGATGACAAGTGTCTTTCATCCTTTGCGACTCTCCAGCAGTGTGTTATTGAGGCTCCTGTTCTCCAGTCGCCTGATTGGTCTCTCCCAATTCGAGATCATGACGGACGCCTCCGATTTTGCCGTAGGGGCAGTGCTGGGACAGAGGAGGGATGGGAGTTCCGTTTGCCATACACTACGTTAGCCGCACATTGGATTCCGCCCAGCGGAATTATACGGTCACAGAGAAGGAGATGCTAGCCGTAGTGTTTGCCCTGGATAAGTTTAGATCGTATATCATTGGATCTAGAGCGACTTTGTTTACAGATCACACCACCATCAGGTACCTCATGGCAAAGAAGGATGCCAAGGCCAGACTGACTAGATGGATCCTTCTACTCCAGGAGTTCGACATTGAGATCAAGGATAAGCCTGGAGTCAAGAATGTGGTGGCGGATCACCTCTCCCGTTTAGAGCAGCCTGAGGAGTCTGAGCAGATTGATCCTATTCGAGATACCTTCCCAGATGAGGCGATCCTTGCTATCACCTCACTCCCGTGGTATGCCGATATTGTAAACTTTCTCGTTGCTGGGAAAGTCCCACAGGATTGGCCCAGGCAGAGGCTTGAGACCTTCCTTGTGAGGGCCAAGTCCTACCATTGGGAGGATCCCATCCTTTACCACGAAGGAGGGGATAGCATCTGGCGTCGGTGTATTCCTCAGGAGGAACACCATAGCGTCCTCACTTACTGCCACAAGCTTGAGGCAGGAGGACATCATTCTGGGAGGAGAACAGCACAGAAAGGTGCTCCAATCCGGCTTGTGGTGGCCTACCCTATTCAAGGACTCTGATGAGTTCGTGAAGAGGTGTACTGACTGTCAGAGGATGGGCACTTGTGGACAGCGTGATATGATGCCGATGCAGCCCATTCACTTCTGTGAGGTTTTTGACGCATGGGGCATCGATTCATGGGTCCATTCCCTAAGAGTCAGGGATTTGAGTACATTCTGTTGGCCGTCGATTATGTTAGTCGTTGGGTAGAGGCTATCCCCGCCCGAGCCGCTGATGCGAGGACAGTTTGCAGATTTTTGAGGAAAGCATATCATCACGCGGTTCGGGGTTCCACGAGTTCTGATTTCTGATGGGGGGTCTCATTTCATCAACGACCAGGTGAAGACCCTTGCTAGCGAGTTCAGTATAGACCATCGTGTTGCCACACCTTACCATCCACAGACGAATGGTCTAGCTGAGGTGTCGAATAGGGAGATCAAGACTATTCTGCAGAAAGTCGTCAGCCCTGACCGAAAGGATTGGTCACAGCTTTTGGACTCGGTCTTGTGGGCATATAGGACGTCTTTCAAGACTCCATTGGGCACATCTCCCTTTCGCCTCGTTTATGGCAAGCCGTGCCATTTACCTGTTGAGTTGAGGCACAAGTAACTTTGGGCAGTCACAGATATTCCTTGTGGATCCAGATGGTATGGGAGACCAAAGGAGGGCAGAGTTAGCTGCCCTGGAGGAGCTTAGAGATGCAGCTTCTCAAGCAGCCTACATTATAAGGAGAAAGTCAAGGAGTGGCATGATTCTCATATCAGCCACAAGCATTTTGAGATTGGACAGAGAGTATGGTTGTTTGGATGCGAGGCTTCGTTTGTTTCCAGGGAAGCTGCAGAGCAAATGGAAGGGACCCTACTTGGTCAGAAAGGTACACGATAATGGTAGCATTGATATATCCGAGTTGTCTTCTGAGAGTACCTTTCGAGTGAACGGCCAGCGGCTCAAGCCATTTCTAGATCATGAGCCGCGGGACGTTATTGTTGCCCCTATTCATTTTTGCGTGAGATGTGGTCTCTTGACTCACATCTTTTGCATCTCACGCCTGATTTTCACTGTTCCTCCGCCTGTATAGATCCAGTTGTCCATATCATTCTATTCTTTAGTCCCACATCCCTTTTCTCATCTTATGATTATGCTATACTTAGGTGTACTTTACCCTAAGTATAGGGGGGATGTCGGACCTGCGGGTATTCTTTTCATTCTTTCTGCTCCTGTTTGGCTACCTATACTTAGGGATATTTTACCCTAAGTATAGGGGGGGCAGACTCTGTATCTTCTTCACTCGGATTTCCCTTCATGTACAGCTTGCTATACTTAGGATTAGTTAATCCTAAGTATAGGGGGAAACCACCGAGTCCCTCTCATTCTATTCATTTATTCGTTTCTGTACTTAGCCATTCCTTTTCACTTCCCTTTTACTAAGCACGAGTTATGTCTTCTTCATCGCTCTTGATCACTCTGAGGACATCGTTCGAGCTAAGTATAGGGGGGTGTGTATATATTTCATATATACTTTAGCCATAACTCGTACTTTGTGTGAGTGTGTTAATAAATAAAATGGCTAAAAATCACCAAAATTAAAAATTTTTCATGTACATAAACTTCTTTTATTTGCACATACATGGCTAGTGTACAAAGTATTTTTGTAACAAAGATTTCAAAAATCTTTTGTGTAAAGCTTGTGTAAATATTTTTGTATCAAAATTATGTATATAGTACAAAATTTTTCCAAAATGTTTTGAAAATCAAAAGTTTGCAAAAATCTTGTGTAAATGTGTGTAAATATCTTTTTGCAAAACTTGCACCTCATGCATCATTCATCCATGAGTTCAAAACATTTTTCAAAAATTTTGCATGATTGTAAAATTTGTGTAAATAAGCATCTTGTGTACATATATGTATTATAGTTTTTCCTGGATGAGAGTTGACATTTAAACTAAGCCTGGAATTAAATTGAGAAATGGAGCTTGAATAAGATCTTAATCCACCTAACTTAAGAGGAACCTTATAGGACTTAGGGTTAAGGCTTTTCAGGTCCATAAGGACTTAATTCTTTGAGTCCACTAGGCTATGAGCATATGTCATCTTGATGAGCCTAAGTAGAGCACTTAACAACACACGCATGACTCTTAGAGACAATGGCTTGACTTGCACCAGCACTTTACACATGGCTCTCCACGGATGAGGTGGTGAGGTGGCAGTTTCCTTTGGCTTGGGGTAGCATATGAGGGTAGTACTTCTAGGCGGAACCTCTCTTCTTCTTCTAGTGAAGGAAGTGCGTCTCAACTTGGTCTAGTGGTGATGAAGGCTAAAGACAGAAGCTGTGGGTTGCAATAAAGCTTCAAAAGAGGGATAGTCTACTGGCTCAAGAGGAAAATTTCTTGTATATGCTGCACCATGTAGATATGTTGTATAGAAGTCCTTGAAAAAAAAATGCAAAATGCAAAAAGAACTCCAAAAAAGTGGTGGGTCGGATTGAAAATTTAATAACCCCACCGGAGTGTATATAGTCAAATAAAGCAAAAAGCTTATGGTATCCATGTACATCTCATGAAGCTTGCAGCGGGAGACTTAGCTACACTGGCTAAGCTTCCAAAAGTCTATACTTCTTCCCCTCTTCTTGAGCCGGTTGCACTTGAACTTAGAAGGGAATACCCGCTTCTCGAGGAAAGAGTTGCTAGACCGAGGCATTAGAGTTACCAGGTTGAGGGAGGTTGTTTCTTTGTTACTTCTGAGGTGGGGAGCCACATATCACTTACACTGCATGGAAAGATTCATGGTCATTAGAGTTTGTGTATGTAGACTTGTTCTGATCTGGTTTATTGAGGAGTCTTGCCCATAGATTGGTGGAACTTGGAGGCTGTTGAGTTTTAAGCTTAAGTCTAAATAAGGTTTCCGACACATTAATAATCCAAAGATCTGATCGAGCTCCCATACCCCAATTTAATGAAGGCAAGTTTAATGATCAACCTTGATCCATGTACATCCTTTTTTCTTTTTCTTTTTTCTTTCTTTCTTTTTCACTTCTTTTTCAAATAAGTGTTTGCTAAGGGACTAGCAAAGTTAAGTATAGGGGGGTGATGAATACCCATTCATCACTCTTTATTCTTATATTTTAGCTACAAAAACCTTTGCAAATGCATGTAGATATGTGTAAATAGGAATAATTACCAAAAGCATGCATTGTGTAAAAACTTATAATTAGCATGTTTTTGTGCAAAAATAAAAGATAAAGATTAAAAAAAGAAAAAGAGGGAAATATTTGGAATAAATATTGAGCAACCTAACCCAAGGGAGGGCTCAGCATGGGCCTGACCGCATAAAAGCTAAAGTAGAGGGAGATAGGGGCTCATGTGTAAATATTTGTGTAAATAAATAAAACTATATTTTCCTCACCCAAAAATATGCTTGTAAATACTTGTATATATTTAAGATAAAAACAAAACAAAAAGGTCAAAAAAACCAAAAAGATTAAAAATACCCTTTCATCATGTACATAGACCATGCCTCTATATTTATTTAACCTTGTAAATAAATAAAGCCATTTTCCAAACTTTTTGTAAATATTCTATGCTATATATTGTAAATAAATAAAATAAAAATAATCAAAATCAAAGTAAACTAAAAATAGAAAAATCAAAATACAAAAAATACATTGTACATATACTAGGTGTAGAGATGTACATATCTATTTTTTTTACCTATGTATATAAATAATAAAAATAAAATAAAAACACTCTTTTATTCCTAATTTTATAATGTAAATAAATAAAATATAAAATAAGGATAAAATTATATAAAAATAATAATTAAAAATCAAAAATCAAAACACTACACATTGTATATATACCTATATATGGTACATACTATGTAAAGACCTTATTTTTATTTCCAAAAATTAATTAAAAATCACCAAAAAATAGAAAAAAATAAAATAAAAATATTTCATGTTTTAAGTTTTTGAAAATTCGGTCATTTTCTAACCCAAAATAATTAAATAAAAATTCATTGCTTGGCGGCCTCTGATTGGTCCACGGGGAATTGTTGACCCCCGGTCAACTCTCCCCCCAGGACCACCAGAGACGGGTCCGTCCTGCCCGACCCGATTTCTCTTGTTTTTATCTGATTGACCCGACCGCCATTAACCCAAAACCCCGGGTCCGAATCATTCTCCTTGCATCCGGCAACCTCGCCGGAGCCGCTCCCTCGGGATCCGCGCGCTCCTGCGCTTGCCTGGACCTCCTCTTCTCGGACCCAGCACCATATATATTGTCGTCTCCGGCGACCTAATTCTTCGATCTTTGGCCATTCGCGCAGCTTTCCAGTGAGCTCCAGAGAGAGAGTGAGGTGACAGCTCGCCACCCCACCCTGTTGCAGCGAGGAAGGTCGACGAATCCACTGATCCGGCGAGACCCTCGCCGTAGCTCCGCCATCTGAAGCGAGCTCGAGCCTCGGGCAGAGACACCCCTTGAGGCGACGACCGGGAGCTTCCCCAGCTCCAGCACAGTACCCTCTTGTGATTTTTGAATAAAATATCAATCACCTCCAAATCCAACGAAAATTTGTCACATGGCTCCTGCCATGGTGTAGGATTTTTGTAGATTTTTGAGGACATTTCTGACTTTGTTTACTATTTTTAAAAATTCAAAAACCTAAATTTTTGTTACTGTCTAAATTTAAAAATCCCAAAAAAAATATAAAAACTCCCCTAAAAATTCTATAAAAATTAGATACTGTTTAGCTTAGTGTGTTTGATTTTCTAGCCAATTTTGGCTACTTTTCATCACAGAAAACCACTAAAAACTTAAAAACCCCAAAAAAAACCCATAAAATTCTAATAAATACATTGAAAATCCAAAAACAATAAATCTGGTACCTAAATTTTCCTTTATTTCATCTTTTTTATAGGAAAATTACCTCCAGGCCTTTTTGAGGTCCTTAGGTATTTTATCTAGGGACTTTAGTCCTGGCTGGACAGTGCCATTGCTTTCTGCTACTGTTTGATTTTAGAAATTAAAATAAATATCAGAAAAATCCCAAAAATTCACCAAAAACATAAAAAATTATAAAAACACACAAAAATATTTTTGTTTGAATTTTTGCTTGATTTTTAATGCATTAAATAATTTGTTGAAGTGTGATTGTTTTTGTCTTTCTTATTTTCTTAATAAACTTAAAAATCAAAAAATAATCTAAAAATAATAAAAAACCACTAAAAATCTGTTGTCTTTTATTTTATTCATTTTGACTACTTCGTAGATCTTTCGGCCAATCCGTGCTCCTTGAGTTCGACCCTGGGTGCTATACCAGGTTAATCTCATAGCAGGACCGCTTTCGTGCTTGATTGATTTTATTTTCAGTAGGTGGTTCATTTTTCTTGATTGACACTTCTGAGTGACCGAGGTCGCAACGACCTATCTTCTGTACCTTATACCTTAGTCGTTCGGGTTTTGTGTCATCAGCCACCGAGAAGGATCATTTCCCCCTGCCCTTTATTGATCAGATTATTGAGAGACTAGCAGGGAAGAGCCATTACTGTTTTCTGGATGGGTACTCGGGCTACAACCAGGTGGTCATCGCTCCTGAGGATCAGGAGAAGACCACCTTTACCTGTCCCTTCGGTACATACGCCTTCCGACGCATGCCATTTGGGTTGTGCAATGCCCCTGCGACTTTTCAGAGATGCATGCTGTCGATCTTTTCGGACATGGTAGGGGAGTGCTTAGAGGTCTTCATGGATGATTTCTCGGTTTACGGCGACGGATTCGACTCCTGTCTTAACTGCCTAGTCCGAGTACTTCAGCGATGTATTGAGGTCCGCTTGGTTCTTTCTTGGGAGAAGAGTCACTTTATGTGACTCAAGGGACGGTGCTTGGCCACATCATCTCCAACAGGGGCATGGAGGTTGATCCGGCCAAGGTTGATGTCATTAGAAAACTCACACCACCGTCCAACTTACAGCAGTTACGGTCTTTCCTGGGGCACGTCGGTTTCTATCGGCGGTTCATCCGTGATTTCAGTAGAGTTGCCCGGCCGTTGACTGACTTGCTGACGAAAGACACCGAGTTCCTTGTCGATGACAAGTGTCTTTCGTCGTTCGATACTCTTAAGCAGTGTATTATTGAGGTTCCCTGTCCTCCAGCCACCAGATTGGTCTCTCCCATTCGAGATCATGACGGACGCCTCCGATTTTGCCGTGGGGGCTGTGCTAGGACAGAGGAGGGAATGGAGTCCCATTTGCTATCCACTATGCTAGCCGCACCTTGGATTCCACCCAGCGGAATTATACAGTCACAGAGAAAGAGATGCTAGCAGTAGTGTTCGCCCTAGATAAGTTCAGATCGTACATCATTGGATCTAGAGTGACTTTGTACACAGATCATACCGCCATCTGATACCTCATGGCAAAGAAGGATGCCAAGGCCAGACTGACTAGATGGATCCTTCTACTCCAGGAGTTCGACATTGAGATCAAGGATAAGCCTGGAGTCGAGAATGTGGTGGCGGATCATCTATCCCGTTTAGAGCAGCCTGAGGAGTCTGAGCAGATTGATCCCATTTGTGAGACCTTCCCAGATGAGGCGATCCTTGCTATCGCCTCACTCCCGTGGTATGCTGATATTGTGAACTTTCTTGTTTCTAAGAAAGTCCCACAAGGTTGGCCCAGACAGAGGCTTGAGACCTTCCTCGCGAAGGCTAAGTCTTACCACTGGGAGGATCCCATCCTTTACCACGAAGGAGGGGATAGTGTCTGGCGTAGGTGCATCCCTCAGGATGAGCACCATATCATCCTCACTTACTGCCACAAGCTTGAGGTAGGAGGACATCACTCTAGGAGGAGAACGGCATAGAAAGTGCTCCAATCTGGCTTGTGGTGGCCTACCCTCTTCAAGGACTTTGATGAGTTCGTGAAGAGGTGTACTGACTGTCAGAGGATGGGCACTTGTGGACAGCGTGATATGATGCCGATGCAGCCCATTCACTTCTGTGAGGTTTTGACGCATGGGGCATCGATTTCATGGGTCCATTCCCTAAGAGTCAGGGATTTGAGTACATTCCATTGGCCGTTGACTATGTTAGTCATTGGGTTGAGGCTATCCCCGCCCGAGCCGCTGATGCCAGGATAGTTTGCAGATTTTTGAGGAAACACATCATCACGCGGTTCGGGGTACCTCGAGTATTGATTTCAGATGGGGGTCTCATTTCATCAACGACCAGGTGAAGGCACTTGCTAGTGAGTTCGGCATAGACCATCGAGTTGCCACTCCATACCATCCATAGACGAATGGTCTAGCCGAGGTTTCGAACAGGGAGATCAAGACTATTTTGCAGAAGTCGTCCGCCTGACCGAAAGGATTGGTCACAGCTTTTGGACTCAGTCTTGTGGGCATATAGGACGTCTTTCAAGACACCATTGGGCACATCTCCCTTTTGCCTAGTTTATGGCATGCCGTGCCATTTACCTGTTGAGCTGAGGCATAGTCACTTTGCGGCAGTCACGGATATTCTTTTAGATCCAGATAGTGGAGGGCAGAGTTAGCAGCCTTGGAGGAGCTTAGAGATACAGCCTTCTCAAACAGCCTACAGTATAAGGAGAGAGTGAAAGAGTGGCATGATTCTCATATCAGCCACAAGCATTTTGAGCCTGGACAGAGAGTATGGTTGTTTGATGCTAGGCTTCGTCTATTTCCAGGGAAGCTACAGAGCAAATGGAAGGGACCTTATCTTGTGAGAAAGGTAACACGACAACGGTAGCATTGATATATCCGAGTTGTCTTCTGAGAGTACCTTTCGAGTGAACGGCCAGCGGCTCAAGCCATTTTTTAGATCATGAGCCGTGGGTCGTTGATGTTGCCCCTATTCACTTTGCGTGAGATGTGGTCGCTTGATTCACATCTATTGCATCTCACGCCTGATTATCACTGTTCTTCCGACCTGTATAGATCCAGTTGTCCATATCACTCTATTCTTTAGTCCCACATCCCTTTTCTCATCTTATGATTATGCCTTACTTAGGGTGTACTTTACCCTAAGTATAGGGGATGTAGGACCTGCGGGTATTCTTTTTCATTCGTTCTGCCCCTGTTTGCTGCCTATACTTAGGGATATTTTACCCTAAGTATAGGGGGGCAGACTTTGTACATTCTTCACTCGGATTTCCCTTCATGTACAGCTTGCCTATACTTAGGATTATTTAATCCTAAGTATAGGGGGAAACCACCGAGTTCTCCTCATTCTATTCATTCATTCATCTCTGTATCTAGCCATTCCTTTTCACTTCCCTGTTACTAAGTGATGACCGCCCAAATGACAGAGTAAAGGTGTAAAATAAATAGGTCGTTGCGACCTCAATCACTCGGGCTGAGTCAATCAAGAAAATTGAACCACAGATAAAAATAAAATCAATGAAATACAGAGACGTGGTCCTGCTATTAGGTTTAACCTGGTATAGCTCCCAGGGTCGAACACAAGGAGCACAGATTGGCTTAAGAAGCCTACGATGTAGTCAGAATCCAAGAGAGTCTTTTTTTTTGGTTTTTATTTGTTTTTATATTTTTTTTTTAGATTTTTTAAAGGATGAGAAAATGAGAGAAAATGAATGCAAGGGGACTTCAACGATTTATACAAGACACACAAATGATGCAAAAATTCCAGAAAATTGGTTTTTAGGTTTTTTTAGGTTTTTTACTGTTTTGGTGAATTTTTGGAATTTTTCTAATGGATAAAATAATTATTAAAAATCAAACAATGCAAAGAATGTAGGGTACTGTCCAGCAAGGTTAGAAACTCAAAAATAAAATATTTAAGAGCTTCAAACAACCCTGGAGGTAATTTTCCTATAATCTAGAAAGAATAAGGAAAATATTAGGCACCCTAATTAATGTTTTTGGATTTTTAATTTATTTATTACAATTTTTATGAGTTTTTAGGGGTTTTTCAATTTTTAAGGTTTTTATGTGATGAAAAATAGCCAAACTTGGCTAGAAAATCAAGCAACAAGAAATAAACAATACCTAATTTTTTTTAGAATTTTTGGTGGAGTTTTTATATTTTTTTGGTAATTTTAAAGTCAAACAGTGGCGAAAATAGGGTTTTTGATTTTTTAAAACTAATAAATAAAATCAGAAATGTCCCCAAAAATCATAGAAATTCCTACACCATGGCAGGAGCCATGTGTCAAAATTTCATTGGATTTGGAGGTCGTTTGATATTTTAATTCAAAAATAAAGGTGGGGCACTGTGCACAGGGACCTAAGTGCAAATACCCAAAAGTTCTGGGGTCCTGGTGCAAAATACCCAGCAAGTCACGCGCGTCGCGCGTGGCTGGGGCACACAGGGACTATAATGCAAGAAAAACTAAGTCCCAGGGCTTATTGATAACTCGTATCAAAAGCCCAGGGCCAAAGTTGCAAAAAGCCCAATAAATACGCACATGCACAAAATCAATACTCACAGGGGCATAATTGCAATTAATCAAAAGTTTTCATTTCATGGATAACATCCCAGATCTACAGGACTAAATATGCAAAAAGCCCAGAATACACGTGACGACGCACGTGGTCACTCACACCAAGGGCATACATGCAATTAAAATAAAGCACAAGGTTCCAAATGCAAATTACCCGACGTGAAAAAGTTTTAAAAATAATTACAGGACTAAAAAAAGTAAATGACAAACTCAGAGGGGGACCTATGAAATTTACCCCTTTATTAATAGCCA